>CM019151.1:31145352-31174344 GCA_009733165.1 Naja naja
AAGTGCTATTGCTATTGCTATTTTTAGAGTACTTTCTCAAATAGAATCAGAAATAAGATTCAAATTAGAATTTTTTGTGTTTTTTAATACTATAAATAAGCCTGTGTTTTTCTCAATTATTTTGTTTTCGGGTATCTTGCTTGTTTATTATTATTATTTATTGAGTCTCAAAAGTTAGAATTGGCCAAATCCCCTTCGGATCTCTAAAATAGTCTGCACATTCTTATGATATGTAGTTATTTATATGCATATTTGAATTGTTAACTACATTGCAACATTCTAATACTAGCATAAAACTATCCTTCTAGATTATGGAACTGCAAATTCATATTCATATGTTCATATAAACAAAAATATTTCTTTAATAAAACTTTTATTGCTTTAACTGTCATTTAGGTTTTGGGTTATATGATACAGTAAAATGTATTAATTTAGGTTTTTTTGAAATAACCTAGATAGACATTAAATACAGACATTGATTTGTTAAATCAGCCATACTTAAAACATAAGTGGCTCATTTTTAATGGCTGACAAGCTGTAGGATCTTATGGTACTGAGTTTCACCTTGAATACAAAGGCCTTTGTAACTAGGCTCCATTCAAAGGAACACAGCATCATCAGGTAACTGCCTAATGCAGGTTGCATGTAAACCTTCAAGGATAAAATACAAAGCAGTCTGTGATATTGCTTGTCAGGTAGGATTGCAAGGGGGGAATATCAGAAGCCACATGAGCAAAGCCCCCCCCCCCTTATAATATGCACTGTGATGCATCCAAAAAGGGAAACTTCATTCATCTGATCATGATCTGATCATTTGACTTTTTAAAACTTGACCCTTTGTGGGCGCCTCTGTTCTTTGTTGCATTGTTTCTTTTTTCCTTATAGCTAGGTATTTTATTTGTTGTATATTAAACAGCTTTGCATTATTTTAGCATTATTTTTGAACCTGTCTACAATTTTAAAAATAGAGTTGATCTCTCTGTCAATCTAGTTTTGTATTGTATTTCCTTGCTGGCTGTGGTATTCTGAAGAGTGAATCCAGGAAAGCCAGAGGAATAATTCATATTATGCATATCTCTAATCACTGGCAGTGAGACAGGACAGAGAGAGAGAGATCAGCAATGGGGCAGGAAATTTCATGCCAGTATAATTTTTTTGCTAACTCGAGGATAGATGGAGAGCACTTTAATTCAGTAATGGGGAAACATCCAAAGCTTAGTTGTATACTGCTATTTCCAATTTTCCAGTTTACTGAGGCTATAATTTTATAAGCTTACCTGGAAGTCTGCCAAGCCAAAGTACTGATTCAGAACCTATATGAGATGAGCTCCTCTCTCCTACACACATTTATTTGCATGATATCATAAATGGGTGAGGATTGCAAGCAATGTTAGTATATCCAGGTTTCTTTGGTCTGGGAAAGGCTGGTTCAAGGCAGTGAATGGTGCTTCAGGAATATGAGGCTCAGTTCATTCTTTTACCATAGCAATTTTTTTTCTCAATCCACCTCTTAACTCCTAGAATCCACTTTACGTTTGTGTGACTGTGTTTTGCATAGGATAATACCTCCAATGTAGAACACCTCCATCTAGCATTAGAAGCTTTAAGGCAACTTAATTTGCCCACCATGACAAGTATAGAAAAGCTGGCAAATTTATTTACTTTATCAAATGTATTATTTCATTTTCATTTCATTTATTTGGATTTATATGCCGCCCCATCTCCTGTAGGACTCAGGGCAGCTCACATAAAAAGTGTAGCATACAAATAATAAAAAAGTATTAAACCCAATCCAAATAAATGATAAGATCCCACATTAAAATGCCCAAATCCTCCTCAATCCAGGCCAGCCTGCAAAAACAGCCAAGTCGTTAGATCACGGCGGAAGGAACGCAGGGGTAGCTGGTTCCACAGGGTGGGAGCTCCTATTATAGCTGGCCACTCCAGAAAATTATGGGGCTTACAATTAAAACAATTAATTGAAGTTTTAAAACACATGAAACAAACATGGCAGCACTGTTTAAAACCATCGTACCTATTAAAACACAATAGAAAACACTTTCAAGGCTACACAAATATGCATTCCTAGGCCTAGGAAGAAAGCTAGGCCATAGGGGCCTTCTGGAACCCTGGAAGAGTGGACACAATATGCATTTCTTGTTCCAGCAGGCAAGGGTGGCAACAGAGAGAGCATGCTTCCTCGGTCCTATAGGGTAATCACTAATCCTATAGGGTAATTGTGGCACCCATTCTGCCACAATGCACAGAGAAGGCAGAAACAATCAGAGGTAGGCAATCTCTCCAATAACTAAACCCAGTGCCATGAAGGGTTTTGTAGGTAATAGCCAACCTTAAATTTGCAGCTTGTAAAACTGTGATGGCCATAACAAGAAAAGCCCATTAATACATTGAAATCTCCTTTCTTAAGAGTTTGTGAAAAAGTGAAGGTGATTCTTTTTAGGCACAGATCTAAGAAGCTGGGTCAAGAATTCAGTTTCTGTCTGGCAAGGAAGCTTGATTAGCTGAAAGTTCTTTGCATGAAGTTGTTAGCCAGAAAGCGCCTCATTGCTTGGCTAGTGGATTCCTGTGAACTCATAAACATGGGAAAGATTCCAAGGCACTTTGCTTGATACATGAATTCATGTACACAACAAATCCTTCTTTTTCTTTTGGAATCTCATATATATTATGCATGGTTTTCAAACTGTCATAGTATTGTGTAGTAATTTTTAGATTAGGCTTTTATCCTGTAGCAAATTATCCTTTTCTTCCTCAGAGAATGTTAAAAAAAAGAAGACTGAATAGAAAGACAAGGTCCTGGGAGTAGACTCAACACTTCATAAACTCTATAAATTCAGAGAATTATAAATAAATCATGCAAACCATTTGAACATGTAATTTAGCTTAGTTTCAATGTGCAATTGAAAAAAGCAACTACAAATTAATCATAAAAATGAGCCATCTATTATTCACTGAGTTTGCTATGCTGTCGTTGTATTAAAATAATTTTTACTGGAGAAAGAACCTTTGTAACAAGTGAAATCTTAAAATCTTTGCTCTTCGGAGATTTTATTTTGTTTTTGATTTGATGAGCTTGGAATCAGAAATGAAAGTATTCCTCATAAAACAAATTGGGCTAGCAAACCATCTTCACTTTCATTGCCAATAATTGTCAGACCTGCCACAAACATAAACCTCTAAGTAGATTTATTATTATTATTATTATTATTATTATTATTATTAATTTAGTTTATTAGAGATCAAGTAATGCATAGCCAGGACTGAGATTTGCACTGCAAAATCTCTGTTATATCTTCCCCTCCTTTCTCCTCTTTAACTGTCTTTCATTTCCCACTCAAACCAATTAAAATCTTGCAAGCTGTTTTCCTAATGGTCAGTTCAGGCATGCTCTGGTATGCCACTCCTTCCTTCTTCCAACTGGGTGACCTTGAAGCAGTTTCTCGAGATGGCACAGCATCTACTTTCAGTTTCTCAAGCATTCCCCCCTTCGTCCCCCTTCATGGCAGACTGACATCGCATACCAGGGAAACAAAAGCAAGCTTGAGGTGGCAGCTGACAATAATTTCCACTGTTCATTTAAAATTACAAGCCAGTTTTCTCAGGAAATCTGGATATATTGCTGAGAGGAGCATCTGTAATTCATATCTATAAAAAAAATCCACCTGTCTCTTGCTGACTTTGTGGTACACATGTGTTTTAGGCCAGGTGAACTGCTGAAATAATGGAAAGGCAGGGAACATATAAATCTCCAAGTAATAAGGCAATGCTTATGTTGTTCTTTTAAAACAAATCAAAAACCAGATTCTCAATTACATCTTCAAAGTTCATCAGCGTTGCTTCTTCGTGTTACTGCTACTGTTTGCTTGGCAATATGTTGTAACTGATGTTTGATTTTAAATTGATATAATTAAGACAACAGCAGCTGACTCCCCTCGCCCTGTGCAACTAAGAATAAAACCAGCCAAGCACCCAACTCCTATAAAAAGATATTGTACTGCTTGGGATGCAATGTTGGATTATTTAAAGATGTTATCTGTGATAACAGCAGGATAGCTGAAACTATTACAATATGCTGTGAAAATTTTACTCTGGTATAAATAACTTGATTCCAATTTGAGCAGACTGCAAAGAAAATTAAGAACAGAGAGATTGATGCCCTGGAAAGATCAATGATCCATCCAGTCTCATCTCCTGCTTCTGACAATGGCCTGATGATGAGGAGAAGAAATATACGCAGCCAGTTGTGGGACACTGTACCAGAGGGAAAAATCTTCTCCTATACCCAGCTGGTGATCAGTATCTGTTTAAAAGCATGATAATTGATGGCCATTGTAAATTTCAGCCTAGCTATTGCATCTAAATTGCATAGCTTCTTATTGTCCCCAAACTGCTCTTTGCCTGCCTTCCTCAAAACTACAGTTCTGCTGACCATAACTAGACAATGTGTCTTTTTAATAGATGATGGCTGAACATGCTTTTCTATTTTCATGGCCTGACAAGTTTACCATTAGATTAATTGACATTGAAGAGTTTTATTTAAAAATTAGTTAATGAAAAGATTGAAAAAAATAATAACCATAGCACCATCTGGCCTGGGGCAGCTAACATTGCATACAATAAAAGTGTAACAAAATATTGTTTATTTATTGCATCATTCATTTTTACTGCCAGAGTGGGTAGTTGTAACTCCTCCTCTTTCTCCTTCTCAAGTCTCAAAATAATTTAGCTAGTCTTGGGGAAAATGCTTCTTCATCAGGTATGGTATGCCCCATTTGCTGCCTACTTCAGGCAACAAAACCGGAAGCTACAAACTTTCTTTCCTCATTTCTCAGTTACTCAGAACATTTCCTTGTTGTGGCAAAGCTTTGTTGAAATTCTACTCCATGAGTGTCAAAATCATGGCGTCACATTGCCGTCATGTGATGTTTTGTGACGTTTTTCCCTTTCACAGAGCTGGGGTGGGCGTGGCCTTTTCATGATTCATCCAGCCCGCGGGCTGCCAGTTTGACACCCCTGTTTTACTCCATTCTGTTATGGCTTAGAGAGAATTTGAAGAAAGGTATCCAGTGTAAGAATGACAGAAAATCATGGCAGTACTATGTCTGCTCATTGTCTCCTTCTTCCAAAATTCATAAACTTTTATCTAAACGGGGCCATGTCAAGATGCTACACAGTGTTGAGGAGTGCCTACTTACATCAGGTTGCATGGCTAACTGAATAAGCTACATGATTGAGCATTCCATGCCATTGCCAATTGGGCACATGGCACACAAGGTGTGGCATATGGAGCAGATGATCCTCATATAGCTTTTGGGTCTGCATGCACTTTAGCTCCAGGATTGTCTCACATATTTTATCCATGGTTTTATCTGCAGTATTGCAGGCTAATTCTATTGCTTGCCAGTAGTTCGATCCTCATCAGCTCAAGGTTGACTCAGCCTTCCATCCTTCCGAGGTGGGTAAAATGAGGACCCAGATTGTTGGGGGAAATATGTTGACTCTGTAAACCACTTAGAGACAGCTGTAAAGCACTGTGAAGTGGTATATAAGTCTAAGTGCTTTTGCTGTTGGTATTGCTATTCCTACTGTCTTTGGTTTCTATCTTAAGATTTGTAGTTACCTGAAGTTTTGCCACTTTTTTTCCAGAGTTTTCCTAACCATTCAGACCTTTTAGTTATAGAGGTGTTGTCACTATGAAGATCTTCATGGATTTGGAAATATTGTTATCCACTTCCTTTAACAACTTCATCACTGGTATGAGAGGCACATCTCATGGGGGCCTGTTCCAATAGCAAGAAAGTCTTCATCTCTTCTTCCATATTCTTTTCATCTGGGACACTGGAGCATGCAATGGCTAGAAAGTATTATGCACAATTCCTTTCTTTCCCTATATTCCGTATTCTGTACCTGTTTTCAAATTTAAAAAAGGTAGCCTCATTGATACATAAAGCAAGAAATCCCAGGAAAGTTTAGTTTTCATTTACTTCATAGACAAGGTTAGTAAAATTGGGATATAGCAGTATGAAAAACAATTGCTACCATATTTCAATCAGCTCAGGAAAAAAGATAATGATGCTCATGACTCCATCAGAAAAGCACTCTAGTAAAAACAGGATTTATGGGAGTAGCACAGAAGAAGCTGTGGCTTACTATGAAGACTATGCATGCTTGGGTCACGTTGTCAAAATAGTACTGAGTTGACTTTCCAGATTTCTGGATAAATGTTCTATGGCTAGATGAATAGAACATTCAGAAGTACATCAGTATTATTATGTCTGTTGGCAACTGACCTTGCATTGCATAGCAAAACCTTATCAAACTTGACAGCTTTAAGACTTGTAGACCAACTCCCAGAATTCTTCCTCCTGTCATGAATTCCTCCTCCAGGAATTCTGGGAGTTGAAGTCCACAAGTCTCAAACTTGCCAAGTTTGAAGACCCTTGCCTTATACCAGTGGTCAAGCACACAGGTAGTGGTATCACAGGTAGGATAATGTTACTGGTCAGAGACTAAAAGGTTAGCTATCATTGAAAGAATCTTGAATTTTCCTTTTCTGTCAGAGAATTCTAAGGGGAAATTGGATGTTTGTGATCTATATTTTTTTCATTTACAGTGGAACCTCGGGTCATGAATGCTTCTGACCACGACCAAATCAGGTGCCGACCAAAAAATCCACAAAACATTTGAATCTGGTTGCCGAACACATCCTTGGGTGGCAATCAAACAGCCACAGCGATTTTCCTGCCGTGGTGATTTCCCCATCCCACTATTTTTTTGTAGGCACATGCACAGTCAGTCTCGCTTCCAGTCACAACCAAATCGGGTTGCAACCAAAGTCCTGGAACAGATTACAGTCGTGACCCGAGGTTCCGCTGTAACTTTAACAATAGGTGGGATTGTTTTGGCATATTTGGAAATAACAAACTGTGGGGTCCTTGGTGCTCTCTAAGCTTGCTTGTTTTCTTGCAAACATTTCATTACCCTAACTAGGTAACATCATCAGTGTTAGTCTCATTTCAACCCTGAGCTACGAATATTCTCCTCTATTGATAAATAACAAACTCTACTGAGATTCCCCCCCTCACATGTTGGTTTTCAATGCTGGCAAAATTGGGATGCCTTCATTTTTCTGCAAGTAATGGGCATTTGCTTGAGGCAGTTTGGTGTAATATTTAAAGGATCAGGCTAGAATCCAGAGACTTAAGTACTAGTCCTGCCTTAGGAACAAAGCCAGCTGGGTGACCTTGGGCTACTCACTTGGTCTCAGCCCTAGGAAGCAGGCAATGGCAAACCACCTGTAAAAAACCAGAAAACTGCAAGGCCTTGTCAAGGCAGTCTCTGAGAAATGGACCCAATTGAACAAAAGGGGAAAGAGGGGCATTTAGTAGGACTGCAATCAATGGCCACCAAGGCTCTACTACTGCAATAGCAATAGCACTTAGACTTATATACCACTTCACAGTGCTTTACAGCCATCTCTAAGTGGTTTACAGAGTCAGCAAATTGCTCCCAACAATTTGGGAGTCCTCATTTTACCCAGCTCAGAATGGAAGGCTGAGTCAACCTTAAGCCGGTGAGACTCAAACTGCTGAACTGTGGCAGCCAGCAGTCAGAAGAAGTAGCCTGCAGTACTGCATTCTCACTACTGCACCACTACAGCTCATTTAACATGGTGATCTGGCTTTTTCAGCCACTATTACTCTCTACATTTTTTGTTCTTGGAGAACAAGTTGTGCAAAATGGATCAAAGCAATGACTGACTGGTAGAGAAAATTTGACTTTGCATGAATGGGTTTCCTTGGGGGTCAGTTTAACTTTAAATTTGATATAATTAGCCTTGAAACAGGCTCATAAACATTATTTTGCTATGGGGAAAATTGTTTGATTGATTACATGTGATCAAGTTGTTTTCAGCTTCTAGCAACTGCATATGTAGATTTTCTCCATGATAATCTATCCTTAATCTGTTCTTCCAGGACTCAATTGTGCACTTATTACCATTGTGATTAAGTCCATCTGCATTGCTTCTAGTTGTCTTCTTCTCTTTACTGTTACATTTCCCAGCATTGGAGTCTTCTCCAGAAAACTATTTCTTCTTCACATAATGTGTCCCAAGTAAAATAAATTGTATCTGGTTGTAAGTGACTTGAGTGAGATCAAGGGGTTGATTTGTTCAATTATCCATTAGTCTATTTTCTCAGCTGTCCTTGGTATTCTAAGGAATCTTCTCTAACACCAAAGTCCAAAGGTATCAATACTATTTCTATCCTGTTTCTTCAAAGTTTAATTTTCACTTTTATAGAACAGAATACCATGGCTTACACAACTCTGGTCTTAAATGTTATAGACATTTCATGGCATTTGAATATATTTTTTCATGGCCTTCCTGGCTGTTATAACCACTGCTAGTCTGCAGTATATTCCTTGACTGCTTGTTCCTTTAGTGTTGATGATTTAGCCTAAAAGGCAAAAACTATCGACCATTTTGATATATTTATTGCCAATTCTAAGATTGGTAACTTCACTTGTTGTCTTCAGTTTGGTTTTCTTTATATTTAATTTTAGTCCCATTTTTTTTCTCACTGTGCTCTTTGATTTTTATTACTAGGCTTTGGAGATCCTGTGCATTTTGGGCTGTCTCAGGGTAGTGTCATAGCCCAAGTTATTAATATCTTTTCCACCAATTTTAAAACCACACCCATCTTTTTCCAAACCCACTTCCTGTAATATATATTCAGCATGTAGGTTGAATAAATAAGAGGAGAATATACAGCCTTGTCACACTCCTTTGCCAACCTGCGGTGAGTTTGCTTCATGGGACTTTGCCTGGGTAATAAGGAGAAAATAACCAGGAGAAAGTAACCAACTGAATTATAGAACAAAAATTTGAGTGCCAAGGAGTATGAATATGGATTTTGCAAGGCATTATCGTCAAGATCTCATAATACCACTGACTTGTACCAATGCTTAATGTAAGAATAAGGTTTGGAAAAAAATACTGTATATGCAGGCTATCACATTTCAAAACATTAGCCTACTAACAGATTTCATTAAATCATTATATTACTATACAGTACAAAGTAGGAAGGAGATGGTAATTGAATGTAATTTATCTAAAAGAAGCTAGCTAGTATCTTAAATATTTAATCCCATGCCCTCTTTTTACATCCTTGATTTTAAAATTCCCATCACCCCATGATTTATTTATGCTTGTTTTGAATGGAGTTTGTTCTCACTTGTTCTAGGTGATTGATTTATTGATTCGCTGACTGATTAAGTGCTATTAAGTCAGTGTCAACACTTAGTAATAGTAATAGACAGGCTGTCTATTCCCCACCTTAATCCTTTACGTCTTCCGGATGATCTGTCCCCACCTTGGTCCTTCAGGCCTTCCTCATCACAATTATAATTGAATCTATCCACTTCAAGCTCTCTTTCTCTTTTTCCTTCTACTTGCCTAGCATTAAAGACTTTTCCAGAGAGTTAGCTCTTTACAATGTCTAAATTTGGGTCTTGTTGGCATCTCAGTGACTGATTTGTTCTAGGATCTATTTATTTGGTTTCTTGGTATTCTGAGAAGTTGTCTCTAGACAGTAGGGAACTTTGTTGCAGTGCTAAAATTGAATGTGCTAAGGTAGCAAATTGCTTACTATAAAAGCAGGCACTTTGATCTCATCATTAGTGAAATCTAATAATGTATTTTACATAACCTCGGGAAACTGTAATACAATTAAGCACTCCTCTTTGCCTTTTGATTCTCTAATAATGCTTCTTGTTTCACAGTAGTATGCATATGAAATAATAAAATAGTCAATATTTGATATTCCCATAGCTAAAAGCATTGTTTCCTGTAATTTCTTTTCTCTCTAATGCTAGGAAGAATTTGAAACTATCACCACTGCACACTATTCTCTGTTATATTCACTAATATCCACTAATTAAGAAGCAGCTTGACAAAGAGCATCTTCATTTTCTATTCTAATGTGAAAATGTTGTATACTCAGGCCTTGATAGTCTGTATTCCCACCATTTAATTAGAGATAAGATCCTTCACTTCTGCATTAATTCCTTGTCCTTTGCCTCCTTCTCCTTCAAGAGTTCTATTATATATTGCTATTATTGTTAAAACATTTAACATTTGGAGGGAAGAGGAAGAACATTGGCATATTATGTGAGGTTTTGTTTGTGCTGTATCTATACTGCCTGTCTATTACTTTTTAAAAACTAGCTTTTATTGCTATTAGTGCCACCAATATTACTTGTTAGGTCAGTTATTGTTTAGTTTCTTTAGAACTATCTCGTTCAATTTGTTTAGAAGTCATGGGAATTGTAATAAATGCATAGAAAAATATTTATGCTGTTGTGGTTCGCCAGCAGCTGGTGCAGACGACAGCGGAGTCATACAGTGAGGAAGAAAGGGATCAGGCAGGGAGTCTGGGGAGGACTCGGACAAGGGTCCTGCCTTCGATGCAGGGATGGGGTCAGGACCATCTGGGAGTGGGGTGCTGCCTTCAGAGCCTTCAGAGTCTGGCAGCAGCAAAGCAGAGGACCCAAGGGAGCCTGTTCCCAGTGCACATGTGCGCAGAGCTGCTAAAAGGCAAGAACAGCTAAAGCAGAAGGGGCGACTCAGGAGTAAGGCTGGGAGGTGATTGCTCCTCCCATAAGGGATAAAAGTCAGACCTCAATGACGAAAGCTTTTCAGGAAGCAAAGCAGTTTGATTAGATTCTGAATCCTTCTTGAAGCTCTGTGAACTCTGGTTGGTTTTTTATGGTTGGTTTATGTTATAATTAATTGGACTTCTGTTTTTTGGCAGTATTCTACAGCACTGAATGGCGTGCTCTTATCTGAGGGAATTGTTTATAATTAGTTCTGGCTGGGAATACAAGTAATTCCCAGCATTGCATTAAAATAGGTTTTGCTTTTAAAATAAGTTTGTGTTTCCTTAAGTTTAACAAGCTGGGTCAGAACATATGCTAGGCATTATACAGAACGACTACTTCATGGTTTCAAAAGTGTTATATACAATGAGACTGAATCATAAAACCATAAACAGAACAAATATGCATTATCGTTCTTATATTCACTTCTGATCAATGTTAGAGTATCAACATCCTTAGATGTAGAGCTGGGCTCTTGATTATCTTCTTGTGGTATGTTCTTCAGGATGGAAGGAATAAGTGTGCCCTTTTGAAACATTTTTGCTATGTCTGGTGGCACTTCCTCTGGTACTATGCTAAAGGCTGTGATGGGATCCAGCCAGTTTGCACCGCTTCAGACGAACCAGTTGTTAACTTTCTGGGCAGTTTGGTGAACAGATTGTTGGAAGAAATCATTAGGGCAGAAAACCGGTTGTTAAATTATTTGAATCCCACCACTGGCTAAAGGGAAAATATAAATGGGCAGTACTTGCTTCATGCTGCATCATTCTCACACTGGGATAAAAACTCTATTTAAAAAGTTTGAACATACATATTTAAGGATGTTCAACGGGCACTAAGTTAATAGGTTGCCTGGAGCTTGACATCTGCTGCTCCCTGCCAGGTGCTTCCACAGGGCATGAATATGAATATGAAATGGCAAACAGCTACTCAGTTTCCTCACAAAGTCTGTAATGGTTTTAAGAATATCTCTTGCATCTATGAAACTATGAAGGGTGTCATGCATTTTGTGGAAAATATTGCAGTACTGGGGGTTGCGAGCGAGGATTATTCACTTTTCACTGCCTTAGTTACTTTCCCTGGAGAGAACAGCTGAGAGCAGAAATTCACCAATAGTGGAGAGTTCAGTTCACCAGCTGCTCCCTCTTCCTATCAATCAACCGTAGAAATTGTAAGGATTCTTGTAAGACTGCTCAGAAACATCATATCCTGGCAAGATTATGACATTACGGTTTAAGAAAACTTGAATAAGCAGATCAATAAGCTGCCTGTTTTGTTTATTATTAACAAAGTAAAGGTTATTCACTTTTTATAAGCAGATAGAGGAATTAACGAAGATACAATATATGACCCCACTTTGATGAATTAGTCAACCTTTTTATTTTGGTTAGTTTTCATTTTCTTTCCTAATTCCAAAGAACAAAATGAAAAACAAACCTTCTAATGGCTTCTCCTTTGTATCAACTCAGTGAAATTGGTCCAAGAGCTTTAGAGAGCTAAAACGTATGATTGTAGATATAGAATTCCATTCAGAACAGTTCAGTTCAGTTCTGGATGCAATTCAAGGTGCTGGTCATTAAGTTTCAAGCCTGGAAATTGGATGGATGAGGAAGTCAGGATCTGAATTCATCAAGAATAAACCCGGTAATCTCATCACCTAAATCTAAACTCCATTTTTCTGGGAGATAAGACCCATTGAATTAGTAGAGCATTTTTCAGTGTCTTCCTGGAGGTATCTGCCCATCCCATTACATTAGATAGTATGTACATTAGAAAAATTGCAGTCTAGTGGGACCTAGGAAGCATGTCTTTTCTGTGGCTGTCCCTATTTTATGTAACAGTTTCCCCAGGCAATCTGGCCGAACTTCACCCTTGTAATCTTCTGGAAGGTAAATACATCTATAAACATTCCTATTCTAGCTTGAATGTACATTGCGAAGATATTAGGCACTAGGTATCTTCAGATCTATTCACCTGTTTCTTCAGATGGCAAAAACTTAGATCTTAGACTTACACTTCTTAAAAGTGAGTTAAAAAATAAGAAGAAAAATGATTCATTATTCATTCAATATATTATAACCAGCACCAATGTGAAAATCAAAATTTGAGTTTAAAAAGAGGACAGGCACTACAACCTGGCAGCTTAGCCATATCCTGGTTGAGTTCTTTTTTTTTGTATCACAGCAGTTAAGAAAGTGAAAAATCACTAAAAACCTGTCTGCATTGTTGTTTTCAATAGTAAAGTGGTTTTATATGGCTAATTTTTAAAATATTTTTTATTTACATGCACTACATCTGGTAACATATGAAGGTGGCACAAATCACTCCAGATGTTTAATAACTTTTCTACATATTTTTAAAGGTAGAAGAATTCTGGTCATTCTTCAATTTGTGAGTTTCTCAGATTTTAAAATGAAAGTTTCCTTTATCATATCTTTTAAAACAGGGGTCCCCAACCTACCAGTCTGGGACTGGCACTGGTCCATGGCATGCCAGAAACCAGGCCGTGCAAACAAGTGAAGCCCCATCTGTAGGATACAGGCAGCACACAAAATCACACTCCCTCTGATCCATGGTAAAACCTCTCTCCACAGAACCGGTCCCTGGTGCCCAAAAGTTTGGTGACCACTGTTTTAAAACACAATTTTTAGTAACACACCTTTCCCTGGTTCTTTTCCCCCAACATATTTTTACTGGAAATCTTTGAAGTGTTAGGTGGACTTCAAAACTAATATTTGCTTAGTTATGAAATCCAGGGGGAACGAAACTCACTGAAGTGCTTCCAGAAAAAATCATGATGCAATCTTTTACATAGCTAATGGCAGCCTACAGGGAAACAGTCTTAAAAGAACTAGCAACTGTTAAAAGCACTTTCAACATTATACTCCTACTGTGGTAATGATTAAGGCTGGCTTCATTCTACATTAACTATGTCTTATTAAATAGGATCATTATTATTATTATTTTAGCAATTGTGACTTCCATTCCTAAAATCAGTATGCAGTTTATTTTTACTCATTATTCCACAAAAGGGAATGGAAAATACACACACACACACACACTATATGTGTGTGTGTGTGTGTGTGTGTGTGTGTGTGTGTGTAGGTCTTGGTGTATTTGGGTCTTGTCCCATGTAAGATTGAGAGTATCTTGGTGACGTTTCGACGAGATCCCAGACGCCATCTTCAGGCTGGTGTCTTCGGCTTTGTGCTTCTTCCACAAAGTGGGAGACACCAGCCTGAAGATGGCAAGTGGGATCTTGTTGAAACGTCACCAAGATACTCTCAATCTTACACGGGACAAGACCCGAATACACCAAGACCTACATACCTTTACCCGTGAAAATCTACGAATATATCTTCAGGCTGGTGTCTTCTGCTTTGTGCTTGTGCCAGCAAAGCGTGATCTGAGCTGCCTTCTCTCTATAAATACTGGAGGGGAGGTGTGGTATGCTGGCTCTGCTGTAAGCGGGTTGGTTGGCTGTGTTGTTGGCTGTGTTGTTGCTTCTTGATTGGTTGATGGAATTGGTGTTTGCTGATTGGTTGGCTGTGTTGTCGGCTGTGTTGTTGCTTCTTGATTGGTTGAGGGAGTTGATGTTTGCTGATTGGTTGGCTTTTTCATAAGAGCCTGTGTGGCTGAGGTAGTGGCTGTGTGTCCTTCAGCCTTTTGTGTTGTAGCTACCTGGGTAGTGGGCTGTGTGTAGGTAGCTACAACACAACACAGCCAACAACACAGCCAACCAACCCGCTTACAGCAGAGCCAGCACACCACACCTCCCCTCCAGTACTTATAGAGAGAAGGCAGCTCAGATCACGCTTTGCTGGCACAAGCACAAAGCGGAAGACACCAGCCTGAAGATGGTGAGTGGGATCTCGTTAAAACGTTGCCAAGGTATTCTCAATCTTACACCGGACAGGACCTGAATACACCAAGACCTACATACCTTTACCTGTGAAAAACTACGAATATTCAGGTCTTGTCCCGTGTAAGATTGAGAATACCTTGGCAATGTTTCGACGAAATCTCATCTGTCATCTTCAGGCTGGTGTCTTCAGCTTCGTTCTTCTGGGAGAAGTGTGTGATAGTGGCTTTTTTTCCCTTTTAAACTCCAGACCCAACACCGGACCCAAAATAACACATGATGCCACCACCAATCTCCTTCACCAGACTCAAACCCAAGCCCACGCCACAGATGAAAGGCAACCACCATCCAGAAACCAGACCATGGCTGCAACACCAGCTGCTACACCCCCCTCCAACCCCCAAACTAAGCAAACTGACACACGCTATAAACACATAGCCAGACCTCAAACTCGAGCCAAACCAAGGCCCAGAATGCCACATCACAGCCTTCCACCCAGGATACTACATCACAGAACTCAGGAGATCACAACACAAAACATCAGGAGGTTGCAACACAGACAACGACCCAGGAGATTACAGCACCACACCCAGGACATCACAACAATAGAACTCAGAAGGTCATCACACAGCCCATTACCCAGGTCGTTACAACACAAAAGGCTGAGAGACACACAGCCAGCACCTCAGCCACACAGGGTCTCAGGAAAAGCCATCCAATCTGCATACATCAACTCCACAAACCAATCAAAAAGTAACAACACATCCAACTCTAGAGTTTAAAAGGGAAAAACAGCCACGATCACACACTTCTCCCAGGAGAACGAAGCTGAAGACACCAGCCTGAAGATGACAGATGAGATTTCGTCGAAACGTTGCCAAGGTATTCTCAATCTTACATGGGACAAGACCCGAATACACCAAGACCTACATATATATATATATATATATATATATATATATATATATATATATATATATATAATTTATTATCTGGGGGTCCTCCTGGATGTACGGCTCCGGTTGGAGGAGCAGGTGGGGGCCGTCGCCAGGGGGACTTTGCCCAGCTCCGCTTGTTCGACAACTTAGCCCTTTTCTGGATCGAGACGCCCTACGCACGGTTACTCATGCCCTTGTCACCTCGAGACTCGACTACTGCAACGCTCTCTATCTAGGACTGCCCTTGCATACCATCCGGAGATTGCAGTTGGTGCAGAATGCGGCCGCGGGTGGTGATGGGAGTTACCGGTTCTCCCATGTTACCCCCTCCTGTGTGGCCTGCATTGGTTGCCGATTGCGCTCGGGTGAGATTCAAGGTTTTAGTTTTAACATTCAAAGTCCTACACAACATGGGTCCCCAATATCTGAGGGAGCGTCTTCTTCCAATAGCTAGCTCCGCCGCCCTGTGCGGGCTCATAGGCAAGGACTCCTCGGGTTCCATCGGTGGGCCAATGCCGGTTGGTACTTCCCGATGACGAGCCTTCTCTGTTGTGGCCCCGACCTCTGGAATCAACTGCCTCTGGAGCTCCGTCTGGCCCCTGATCTCCGCACCTTCCGCCGCGAATTAAAACTTGGTTGTTTGACCAACCGGGCTGTGACCCTCCCTTGGGGGAGGGATGGGTTTTTTAATGTATTTTATTTTATTGTTGTGTCTTATATTTGGGCTTGCTGGTTTAATGTCTTTTTAAATATTTATTGTTCTGTGTTTTTAGTTGTGAGCAGCCTGAGTCTTCGGAGATGGGGTGGCATACAAGTTCAAATATAAATAAATTATAATATATATATAATATATAATTTCAGCTGACTGTCTGCCAAACCTACTGTGAAAAGCAAGTCCAGCTACCACTTGTCTGGCTTTTACTAGATACCCAAAGAATAATTAGACCATTTAAAAGCTTTAAATATTTTGTTCTTCAACAATGTCAGCCTAAATGTGAAAAACTATGAGTCAACACTGGGACTAAATTGAGCTTTACCAAAGCAGGTAAGACACGGGGGAAAAAAGAGTCCCTTCAGTCAGTAAATCTGTCAGAAAATGGTCTCTTGAACTATTGGTTATTTTCTCCGTACTAAGGAGTTCGCTAGCTCAAGTGCCTTAAAACTAAACTAAAAATGACTCATCACATTGACTTTTCAAGGAGATGCCCTGTTATAAAACGATGCTGACAGTTTCTTCTGTAATTATTTGAAACTTATACTACTGGAAAACCTTAGTATTAGATGACTATTCACAGATTTTTTTTTAACATTTGTAGGATCTGTTAGAACAGATATGAGATAATGAATTATGAATAGAATAGAATAGAATAGAATAGAATAGAATAGAATACTTTATTGGCCAAGTGTGATTGGACACACAAGGAATTTGTCTTGGTGTAAATACTCTCAGTATACATAAAAGGAAAGATACATTCATTAAGCATCAAGATTCATAATGTACAACACTTAATGATAGTCATAGGGTACAATCAGCAATCAAATCATACTAGGAAACAGTCAATATAAATCATAAAGATACAAGGGACAAAGTTACAGTCCTACAATCACAAGTGGGAGGGGATGGGTGATAAGGAGTGATGAGAAGGTTAATAGCAATAGTAGTGCAGACGTTGTAATATTTGAACAGTGTTGAGGGAATTATTTGTTTAGCAGAGTGATGGCTTTCGGGAAAAAACTGTCCTTGTGTCTAGTTGTTCTGGTGTGCAGTGCTCTATAGTGTCGTTTTGAGGGAAGGAGTTGAAACAGTTTATGTCTGGGATGGGGGTCTGTACACACTCCTCCTGCAGTATACAGGTCTTTGATTGAAGGCAGGTGGATAGTAATTGTTTTTTCTGCAGTCCTAATTATCCTCTGAAGTCTGTGTCTGTCCTGTTGGGTTGCAGAACCAAACCAGACAGTTATAGAGGTGCAGATGAGAGACTCAGTAATTCCTCTGTAGAACTGTATCAGCAGCTCCTTTGGCAGTTTGAGCTTTCTGAGTTGGCGCAGAAAGAACATTCTTTGTTGTGCTTTTTTGATGACGTTTTTGATGTTAGGTGTCCATTTTATGTCATGTGATATAATAGAACCTAGAAATTTGAAGGTCTCCTGTCTGTATGCAGATTTCTTCTAAAGTCTACCACTATTTCTATGGTTTTGAGTGTGTTCAGTCCAGATTGTTCATGAGACCTCCTGTCTGTATGCAGATTCATCATTGCCTCAAATGAGACCAATCACTATTGTGTCATCTGCAAACTTCAGTATTTTAACAGATGGATCATTTGAGATACAGTCATTGGTATATAGGGAGAAGAGAAGTGGAGAAAGCACATAGCCTTGGGGGGCCTCTGTGCTGATTGTACAGGTATCGGATGTGATTCTGCCTAGCTTCACCTGCTGCTTCCTGTCAGTTAGGAAGCTTATGATCCACTTACAAGTGTGTTCAGGTACCGCTAGTTGGTTTAATTTACTTAGAAGAGTATCTGGTATGATGGTACTGAATGCTGAACTGAAGTCTACAAAGAGGACCCTTGCGTAGGTATTTGGAGATTCAAAGTGTTGTAGCATGCAATGCAGAGCCATATTAAAAGCATAATCTGTCGATCTATTTGCTCAGTATGCAAACTGCATGGGATCTAACAGCGGATCCGGGGTGGTTTTCAGGTGGGACAGCACAAGCCGTTCAAAGATTTTCATAACTACAGATGTTAGAGCGACTGGTCTGTAGTCATTCAGTTCCTTGATGGAGGGCTTCTTTGACACTGGGATGATAGTAGAGCATTTGAAGCAGGAAGGAACACATGCACAGGAAGGAACATAGCACATCTCTAGTGATCTATTGAAGATTCGGGTGAAGATGGGGGCCAACTGGTCAGCACAGATTTTTAAGCAAGAAGGAGTTATCTTGTCTGGCCCTGGTGCTTTTCCTGGCTTTTATCTGTGTATAGATTTTTCTTGCACAAGATTCTTGTGAACACCATGAGATTGTGAACCCCATGGATTGGGGCCAGTTGTAGGAGGCTTGGCTGTGTTGGTGTGTTTGAGATGTGGGTTGTGGAGATAGGTGGCTGTAGTTCCTTTTCAAACCTGCAGTAAAACACATTCAGGTCATCTGCATGTATTAGGTAATAGTTATAAGTATAAATATGATTATTAATACATAAAATGGATATGAATAAAAAGGAAACATTAGGACAGGGATGGTAGGCATGTTGGTACACTTTATTTGGTGAGGAATTTGCTTTATGTCTTTTTCCAAAATATGTTTATATTCAAAATATATAATTGAAAATTAAGATGCAGATATATAATGATTTCCTCTAAAACAGTCTGCTCTTTTGGACTTAATATGGGTGGACTATTTCTTTATTGTCTCTGTTAGAAAGTGGCGATTTAGTTTTCTATTTACTCAAAATCACTTCAATTTGGAAACCATGTTTTCCAATTATATCCAAGAAATGTTATATAAGCATTGCTGAATAAGATCCATTGCCAGATGTTGAAAAGATAATCTGAGGATTGATTTTTTTTTTAAAAAATACAGAATCCTTATTAATGTAACATCTTTATTAAATGTACTCAAAGTAAATAAACATTATACAAATGTTGAATTTCTAATTATTCATAGCTTTCTTTTTTGTAACTGAAGATTATTTAGATAAGAATGCTATCTCTATAGGAAGCTAAATTTGCAGTATGTAATTTGCCCTGCATTCAAACAGCGAAAGTCCCAATTCTTGCTTGATCTAACCTTGATCATCTAAACATCTTGATCATCTTCAGTTTTGGTCACGACAATGTAAAAAGATCCTAGATTCTAGAAAGAATGCAGAGAAGAGCGACAAAGATGATTGTGGGACTGGAGTCTAAAACATATGAAGAATGATTGCAAGAACTGGGAATGTCTGGTTTTGATGAAAAGAAGGACCAGGGGAGACATGATAGCAGTGTTCCAATATCACAGGGGCTGCCACAAAGAAGAGGGAGTCAAGGTATTCTCCAAAGCACCTGAGGGCAGGACAAGAAGCAATGGGTGGAAACTAATGAAGGAGAGAAGCAACCTAGAACTAAGGAGAAATTTCCTGACAGAACAGTTAATCACTGGAACAATTTCCCTCCCAAAATTGTAAATGCTCCAACACTGGACGTTTTTAAAAAGATGTTGGATAACCATTTGTCTGAAATGGTGTAGGGTTTCCTGCCTAAGCAGTGGGTTGGACTAGAAGACCTCCAAGGTCCCTTCCAACTCTGTTATTCTATTCTATTCTATTCTATTCTATTCTATTCTATTCTATTCTATTCTATTCTATTCTATTCTATTCTAAACTATATAGGAAGATGTATGCTTACAATAAATACAGCATATACAGACATATTCAGAATATAGGGGATGTTTTTATCAAAACCCAGTCCTATGAGACATTACGTTGACCTTGCACATTATAAAGTCAGGTGAGCAAAACGTATATGAATTTTATTTGCCCAATAAGTGAGGTTTCAGCAGCAAATTAATGAGGCTGCATTGTTGGTGTCTTACACTAGTGGCCCCAACTTTTTGGGTACCAGGGATCAGTTCCATGGAAAAAGGTTTTTTTGTGGATTGGGGGGGGTGGGCTGGTTTCATGTGCTGCCTGTGGCCTGTGGATGGAGCTTCACTTGTTTGGCATGACTCGGACTGGTGCCAGTCTATGGACTGGGGATTGGGGACTTATGTGTACTGGGTGAGCCTATCATTATTACTATGAATAAAAAAGAAGTAAAAACCAACAGTTAATTATTGTGTCAAATTGTGGTTCCTGAAAATGGAAAACAATTGTTGTCAGTATTTTGCATATTGATTATAGACAACCATAATGATCTGTTATCTAATATATTATGGATTCTATTGAGAAGCAGTTTTGGCAGTCTTATAATTTGGCTAAACAAACAAACAAACAAACACATACATACATAAATAAACAAGCAAGCAGGCAGGCTTAAGAAACTGATCCAATGGAAGCAAAGGTAGAACTTTTCAGATTAAAAATTTGGCTGTTTATGTTTGTCCAGTTCAGTTTAGCTTCTTAGAAAGAGCAGCAACAGAAATTGAATGAAAAACCAGATCTGAATGCTGAAGAAGGAAATATAATGAATTCAGCATGGCTTTTTTGCATGTTGGCACTGGACTAGTCCAAAATATTTATTGGAAACTAACATTTGAGAAAACATTTTATATGTATTTTATCAGTTTTGTTATTCATAGATAAATTTTGTACAGGTCTGTCCTTATGCCAGATAAATTACATGTAAAGATAATGTTGCTTTATATTCAGTATCATATGAAGTATCAGTAGCTATGAAGAGTGTTAAGTTTGCATGAAGAGTCAGACGCGAGGAGTTCCAGCAAAAGACTTTATTAGTGACTACAGCTCGAATGGACCCATCCTGGCTTGGCTACGGCTGCTTCTTATAGCCTGCAGCCGTAGCTGCCAGCCAATGGGAGTGCAGGGATTCTTCCCGCACTATTTAAACAAATACCATATGACATTTTACAAGAACAGTTCAAATAAACCAATAACATTCAAACCTACATACATAAACACCCCTCCCCACTAGGTTCAGTCCATACCAAACCCCAACCTATCTAATGTATTCCTTTAAATAGGTGGGGCTCTTACGTGTACGTTGAGACCTTCGTGGTTCAGAAGCTTTAACGTTCTCACCCAGTGAGAGGGAAATGTGTCTGCTGACATTTCCCTGTTGGGACTTCCTGTGAAAGGAGACCCTGTTAGATTGTTAGAATCTGGTCTCTCCTCCCAACCCATCTCCATTCCAATGTCAGCACCCAAGTCAGGTAGTGATGTGCAATCTTCCACTTCTAAGGATGGAATCTTGGCATTGTGACAGGGTTCGGGATGGTTCCTGTCGCAATGGCTCCACTTCTAAGGATGGGTCTTGGACAGGGTTCGGATGGTTCCTGTCAATGGCTTAACACATGGGGTTGATTCCTGTTTGCTGATTTTCCTCCTGTTCCCCCCTTCCCCCAGAAGAGACATCAGGTGAGGGACCCAGAGGGAGACAGGGGCGATGTTCCTGAGGAACCTGGATCTAAGTTGGTCAATATGCCTGCTCCAGAGGAGGCCATCCTCTGTTTGTACCCTGTAAGACTGAGGGCCAGTGATGTGAGTTATTTCAGCAGGAATCCACAAAGGTTCACCTATAAGGTTCCTAGCATAGACAGAATCTCCCACACTAAAGAACGAACTTTGGAAGTGGAATCCAGTGGTGCGTTGGGTGCGTAAGTGGGATGAAGGCGGTCAAGGGAAGACCTAAGTTTCCTGCCCATCAACAACTCTGCTGGGGACAAGTTAGTTGATGGGCTAGGAGTGATGTGTTGAACACTAAGAAGCTTTTCAAGCTTCTCAGTGATGTCCCCAGGACCCAGCTGCTGAAGCTTCTCTTTGGTAAAGCGTACCATGCGTTCAGCCCGGCCGTTGGCGAAGGGTGCCCAGGGGCAGTGAGGGCATGTCTGATGCCCTGTTGAGCTAGAAAGGATTCAAAAATGTTAGATGTGAATTGAGGGCCATTGTCAGAGACAAGGACATCTGGTAACCCATGGGTTACAAACAATTTTCTGAGCTGCTTGATAACAGCCTCAGTAGTAGTGGATGTCATTGGAATTACCTCTAGCCATTTGGAGTATGCATCTACTATCACTAGAAAAGTGTGCCCTCTTGTAGGGCCTGCAAAATCAATGTGGATTCTAGACCATGGGCCCCTAGGACATTCCCATTCCTGTGTGGGGGCGTGAGGTGGGGCAGGTCTGACTACCTGGCAATTGGGACAAGAGGCTACCCAGTTTTCAACCATTTTGTCAATACCTGGCCACCATACATAACTCCTGGCCAATCCCTTCATTCTGACAATTCCCGGATGACCCTCATGTAACATTTCCAAAACCTCTTTTTGTAGTTTTGCAGGAATAACCACCCTGTTACCCCACAAAATACATCCTCTTAATACAGATAATTCAGTTTGCCTGGACTTAAAAGGTTGGGCAAGGTGAGGTAGATCTTGAAGAGGCCAACCTTTCTTAATCCAGCCCATAACAGGTGCCAACACAGCATCTTTGGCAGTTTCTTTGGCAATCTCAGCAGCATGGACTGGAAGCTTAGCAGGTCTCCAGGAAAAAGGTGTGAGTTTCAAGTTCAAAGTCCCCAGTGGCAGTAGTGGGCAACCACTCAGTGTGGCAGCATGTCCAATGTCCTTGCCAGGCTGTGAATCAGTTTGTGGAATAGGCTGCAAGAAATTCAGTCCACCTCAGCATCAGCATTGGTCCTTGCCAGGCCTGTGAATCAGTTTGTAGGAATAGGCTGCAAGAAATTCAGTCCACCTCAGCATTCTTGGTGACAGGATATTAGGTGTAGGTTTGTCTCCTGCCACAATGCCTAGTAAAGGTTTGTGATCTGTAACAATGGTGAATGACCTGCCATACAGATATTCATGAAATTTCTTAACAGCTGCAACAACTGCTAAAGCCTCCTTGTCCAACTGGCTATAATTCCTCTCTGCTTTGGACAGCGTGCGAGAGTAAAATGCAATTGGGGCTTCCGTCCATTGGGAAGCCTGTGACTCAAAACCCCCACTCCAAAAGGGGATGCATCACAAGTCAGAACAACAGGTAAATTCTCAGAGAATTGTATCAACACAGCATCAGACGTGATTAGTCTCTTAATACTGTTAAATGCTGACTGTTCCTTCGCCCCCAGATCAAACAGCATTCTTATCAAGTAGGCGATGTAAGGGCTCAGCAATAGATGCTTTGTGAGGTAGAAACATGTGGTAAAAGTTAATAAGTCCAAGGAAGGCCTGCAAATCTGCCTTGCATCGAGGTTTAGGGGCTTCATTGATTGCTTTAACCTTGGCATCAGTAGGATGGATGCCATGCTTGTCAATCATATACCCCAGGAACTCAACTCTGTCTGTTTTGAGTGTACATTTGGCTTCCTTGACTTTTAAACCCGCCTTTCTGAATCTGGTAAGGACTTCTCTGAGTCTTTCTTGAAGCTGAGTGTCATTTTCAGCAGAGATTAATACATCATCAAAATAAAGTACTACCCCTGGCAGTCCTTGCAACATTCTTTCCATAAGGCTCTGAAAAATGCCAGGTGCCACGCTTACTCCAAATTGTAGTCTTTTACATTTGAAGGCACCTCTATGGGTCACAATTGTTTGTGCCTCTGCAGTGGCATCATCAACTGTTAATTGTTGATATGCCGGGCCAAATCCAGTTTAGCAAATACTGTACCCCTGCCAAGGGAATGGAGCAGATGATGCACAACTGGCACAGGATATGCGCTCTGTTGCGCATGGTTAAGTGTCCCCTTGTAGTCACCACAGATTCTCACTGACCCATCAGACTTGACTGGTGTGACTATGGGTGTTTCCCATCTGGAGTGGTCAGTAGGCTCTAAAACCCCTTGAGCAATGAGTTTATCTAATTGTGCATCAATTTTTTTCCTTTAAAACAAATGGGACCCTCCTGGGCTTTAAACTAATTGGGGGCACCTTGGGGTCTAGGCTGAAAGCAATAGGGGTCCCCATATACTTGCCCAGTCCTTCGCTGAAGACCTCTGGAAACTCAGACTTCAAGGACTCTTCCCAGTCAGAACTGCTCACGTGATGGATGCCAGTCACCTCGATGCCAAGTGGCTTGAACCACTCAAGTCCCAGCAAACTTGGGCGATCCTTGTCCACGATGGTCAGGGGCAAACGTTTGGTGTGGCCTTTAAACTGCACTTGAAATCTCTCGCTCCAACTACTGGAATCTTGTTCCCTTGGTAGTCTTTGAGAGTCACTGCTTGCTTCTGGAAATGCTTTTTCTGAATTTTGGGAAAAAGTCTGTGGATGGTGTCCCATGACCATAGATAAATAAGAGCCTGAGTCCACTTCCATTTGGCAAGGTCTTCCTTCAATAAACACCTTCACATGTACTTTTTTGCTTTTTAAGGGTGAAGAATGACCAATAGTGATTGTTTGGTGCGTTTCATTCTTGCCATTTGCTTCTAAATTTCGCCCCATTTTTCAAAGGAAATTGTTGGGCTTAAAGTCTCTATCAGGAATTTCTTCCTAGCTGGTGGAGTTCTGGATGATTTGCAGACTCTGGCTATGTGACCCCGTTTCTCACATCGTAGGCAAATGGAGTCAAAGAATTTGCAATCAGTGCGGGGGTGGCCCCCCAGCCTCTGCAATAGAACCCTTGCCTGTTCTTCCCAGAGTCTTTTCTTTTCTTCTCCATTCTGAGTTTAAAAATCCCCTCTTCTGCCTCACTGCCATCAGAATCAGAGTCTATTTGTTCGCAATGAGTAGATGTGGATTTATCCCATCAGAATGGCTTGAGGCCTGGCTTGAGGCCTTGTTAATCTTTTCATGGCCGCTGCTGAGGACTTGGTGGCTTCCGCTGAAACAGCTTCTTCAATGGCCTCTTTAAAACGTGATCTTAGGTTTCATTAATAGTTTGCTTTGTAAAACCTTATCTTTAAGGCCTAAAACAAACCGATCATGCATGGCCTCTTCTAAGTTGGTAAAGTCACAAGCACCCCAATGTCCCTTAAACTTGCCACAAAGTCATTAACATTCTCGCTATCCCCTTGATCCCGACGGTAAAATTCGTGTCTCTTAATGAGGCATGATACTTGTGGGGCGTAATGGGCTCTCAAAAGTTTTTTCTAAATCGGCCCATTCCATTACCTTCAGCTCTGCTGCTCCCGCCAACGCCTTCGCCATTTTGAAGACTGCTGGACCACAGTGCATGAGAAAGACCGCCCTCTTCCGTCTCTCGGGATGCCGGCGAGATCGTTCCTCCAGGAACATGTGGAAACAATCCGCATACGTTCCCAGTCTTCCGTCGCCGGATCGAACGGTGCTGGGGGGGTGTTCAGCGCAGCCATCTCGCTCAGTTGCTTGTTCGTCGCGTCGTCTTCTCTTCAGGGAAATCCCATCCTCGTCGCCAGTGTTAAGTTTGCATGAAGAGTCAGACGCGAGGTTTTCCAGCAAAAGACTTTATTAGTGACTACAGCTCGAATGGACCCATCCTGGCTTGGCTACGCTGCTTCTTATAGCCTGCAGCCGTAGCTGCCAGCCCTGGGAGTGCAGGGATTCTTCCCGCACTATTTAAACCAATACCATTTGACATTTTACAGAACAGTTCAAATAAACCAATAACATTCAGGTCTGTCCTTATGCCAGATAAATTACACTAAAGATAATGTTGCTTTATATTCAGTATCATATGAAGTATCAGTAGCTATGAAGAGCACTTTAAATCACAGACAAAGAAAACGATCAGCAAGTCCTGCTTCACATGTATAGCAGGGGTGGGATTCCACTGGTATAACAACTGGTTCGGTGATTTGTTTGCATATGCGTTCTGCACACGCTCTGCATTTTAAAAAGCTCTAACACTTACCTTCTACTGCAGTCCCTGTGAATAAAGCAGTTGAGGTGCAGCAAACCACTTTGCTGCATGAATCAGCTGTGTACTAAAAAAAAGAAATAAAGCACAGGAAAGAGCAGGGTGGGCAAGCAGGCCCATATGTTTGTCGCGAGAACCGCTTTCGCTGCCAGCTGATCTTCAGAGCAAGGGGTTTGCTCGAGTCAGTCCGAACTGTAGAATCCAGAGGTGGTATTCAGCAGGTACTGACCAGTTTGGAGAACTGGTAGCAGAAATTTTGAGTAGTTCAGAGAACCGCAAATACCACCTCTGACTGGAGATTTTACATTATCCTTCCCTGTCATGCCCACGAAGCCACCACAGAACCGGTAGTAAAAAATTTGAATCCCACCACTGGTAGAATCCCACCCCTGTGTATAGGGGAACCAACATGAAGGCTTTGCTGTACTTCAGAACCCATAACACACCTTTAATATTATGGTCATCCTAAATGTTTAAAAACCCATGCTTTTCTTTACTCTTTATAGTATCGCTAATAAGTTCTCGGCCTGAACACCTCAGATTTTAGACTCTAGTAAGTTGGAATCAATTATGCAAAGCCAACTCATTTCAAAATGAAGCAGTGAATTACCTTTTTCTTGGGTTTTTTCTTTTTGAGAATCTTTACAATTTCCTTGCCTATACTCAGTCTTAACTTCTTCTGTTAACTATATTATCTGTTCAATATGCTGTTTCTCTATGCAGCTTTGTTGAATGCAGAATAGATTTAAAACAATTATCCATGGAATATACCTAGGGATTAAATTCAATTCCATATGTTAACATAGTTGCCTATGAGCAAATAATTGTATTAAGGCCACACAGGATCATTATTACAAGAAATGAAAGAGTCAGTTGGCAAGATTGCCTGGAAAGGAAAAAGTATCTGGATATATGATATCATTGCATACTTTTATATTAAGTCAGATATATCATTTCAACTGCATATATTTGCTTTTCTTCCTTTTTTATTTTGCTTTGAGATTTAGCTTGAATTTTAAGGCATATATAATATAAGCATCAGTTGTTTACAGACTTTTTGTGTTTCCCTGGAGCTTATCCTGATGTGATTGTCAGAAATTGTGAAGCAAGTTTCTGCCATTCATAGGCAGAAAATACATGAAAACTGAAATATAGCTTAACTAACAAAGGTAAATAAAATAATCAATCTTTCACAAAAACAGGAATAAATGCAAACTCTTTACCCCTCCTGCATGTCTGAACTTTGTCTTTACCTAAAAGGTAAAGGAGTACCTGCAGATTTGACACTACTGGTCAGTACCAACTAAAGGGGCAGAGCTCATCTCCATTTCAAGGCCACTGAGCCACACTGTCTGAAGAAATTTCCGCGCCATGTGATCAGCATGATGTCATGAAACACTGTTTCCTACCTGTGGACCTATTTATCTACTTGCATTTGTATGCTTTTGAACTCTGCTCGCTCCATTCAGTTGCCCAGACTCCATACTGCAAAGGATTATGGGGTCATTAAAAGAATAGAAGATGATGATTGTATGCTTTTCAATGGCTAGGTTGGTAGGAGCTGGGATGAGGATGGGAGCTCACTCTGTCATGTGGAACTTGGGTGTCGAACCTGGGCTAAAAACTTTATAACCAACAAATCCTCCACTCCTTCAACTATTAGAGCCACATTAAACAGATGTATCTCAATTTCACCTTGCTATTCACTGGTACAGATATCTTTAAATATTAGTTGCAACCAAATTGCCTACTTTCCAGAAACAGCTTGTAAAGAATAGCAGAGAGAAAACTTCAATGAAATACTCTGGTTAATGTTCAAAGATGCTTACATGTTTATAAAATATGCAGAGAACTGAGAATTTTGCTGTTTCTGCTAGTGAAATTATTTTAAAAAGATACATTTTGTTGTTTCTATAAACTTAGAAAATGTCTTCCTTTTTCTTGTTGTTTTTACTTTTTGTTAATTTGCTGTTCTGTTTTTGTTTTATTTCTGCTTTATTTGTTCAATGCACCTAAAATAAGAAGCACCAATCATAAAATCACTAAAAACATTTAAAAACAACAACAACATTGATTATATTCTTTGGTATGTACTGCTTGTGAAGCAATTGTGATAAAAAAGCATAAGGAGATCTAATTATACTAGTTATAGTTTTGATGTATTATTAATGTTCATTGCAGGCATAGGAAAATCTTTTCTACTAGGTGCTACTAGTATTGGGGATAATGTTTGGGGAGTACACGCTAAGTTGATCAATCATTTATTTGATACCTTTGTTTTATTTATTTATTTATCTATTATTTATTTATTGATCTATCTTCATGAGATGGGCAGCCATCTCATGAAGATAGATCGATAAATAAATAAATAATAAAATAAATCGATAAATAAAGTAACTTTGAGTGGCATACAACAAAACTATAAAACTGTTAGCATATTTTAAAAAATCTTAATCAGAATTTTTATTAAAAAAGCAACTAAAGGCTAAGAAGGGATAAAAGAAGCTAACAACAATAGGGCCACCTCAGTATCTCATTGGTCCTTGGTCTCCAGGCCTGATGGCATAACTAGGTTTTAGGGACTTCAATAAAATCAACAGAGTGGAGCCAACCTCACTTGGGATGTGTGTGTATTTATAAGGTAGTACCACAACAGAGGAGACCTGCCTCCTGGGTCTGTCAAGTGTAGCTTCCTAACAGATGGGACTACTATAGCATGCCTCTTCTGCTGGATCTGCTGGGGTAGGAAGCTATAATTGAGAGAGATGATTGCCTAGATAACCTGGGCCCCTGACATGAAGGGCTTTAAAGGTCAAAGCCAACATCTTGAATTATACCCAGAAGCAGACTGGCTTACAACTTAAGTACAGGAGGTCATTGCATTTGGTATTGTGAAGCTTCCAGATACTCTTCAAGGGCAGCCCCTGTGAGCTCATTACAATAATCAAATTGGAAGGTGGCTAGGAATTCCCTAAGAGAGTGTTGTTGTTGAGAGAGTCTGGCTGAATCATTGGGAGGAG
>CM019151.1:32425344-32635811 GCA_009733165.1 Naja naja
TGTTATGAATCAAAACAATAGCTACAGCTTTTCCTAAAACCAGAAATCAACAGGAAGTCATGCAGAAAGTCAGCAAAAAGCTACTTGCAAATAGCTTTACTTCTTTTCTACAGATTAAGTACAATAAATATAGCCCTAAATATATTACTTGTGAACATATAAATTTTTATTTTGTTTGGCTTAATTATGAATGTGTAAAAGTCAGAAATCTTCATCAGAAATATTGATTTCTCCCCCTCAATTATTAGAATTGGCTGTTTGTTTTTCTGTTTGAAATTTATTCTTGTTGATAAAAGAAAATATATATGTTTAAAAAAAGAAATATTGAATGCAATGAACTAACTATTGGGAACCATTAAATTATTCTGTTGCAATATAATTAGAACCTTGTGTGAAGCCTTCTGCAGACAAAATGATGGCAGGTGATTTATTAAAATGTTTTTTCTTAGATTCTATAGGCATTGGTTTCATTCATGCCCCAATAAAACATTACATGTAGGCAAAATGGATTGAAATGTGATTGACTCTAAAATGCTTTGTTTACAGATTAACAGACTTTGAAGGGATCTTGTAGGTCATCTAGTTCAACCCAACCACTTTAAAGCTTTCTTTAACAGAGAAATTATAGTTATATAAATTTGGTTACCCTAGTCTGATTTAATGATTTTTTTTTCTGAAGGAGGACCTATATTAAAAGCTCCAGGGAAGAATTGGAAAAGTCAGATCATATTTGTCAGTGATTTACTTATACTCAATTGATAGAAAGATTCAACTATTGTTTTCCTGAACAAGAAAACTGATTTTGAATGGGATTTATGTACTAGCAGTGAGCATGCTATTGCTACAATGTATAAACCTTTAGTGAATATGAATATGGAAAATGAATATGTTAAAGATTGTATGACTAAATGGGGAAAATGTTGGATACAACATAATACTTGAACAATGAGAGATTATGTAGAGCATAGTTTTGAAATTTATTGAACTGCAATTTGAAAGGTAATTTTTTCCAAGATGATGTACTGTGGGCATTTAATACCTGACAAATTGTCAGATATGTACATGGGTGTGTCAAATATGTGTTGGAAATGTAACCAGTCTGTACAATTTGAAAGCTGGATGGGCATCTTTAATTAATAAAAAATAAGTTTACTGAATATAGTTTTATAATTCATTTGCAAATCTGCAAATCAAGACAAACTTGGTTAGCAACTTTGTGCTTCTTAGCTGAGTGTTAGGATCCTGCTGCCCCTTTGCTACGCCTATAGCATCACTGCAGCTTTTGGGTGAGTGGGATCAGCAATTCTGTTTTCTATCCTCCATATCTAGTGGCACTGCTATTGATGCTGGTGTCAGCTTGGAAGCCATTTTTCTTTGAGGCTTCTGGGCTGCCTCATTCAGTACCTGGGAATTTGGGAGGGGTACTTCAAGGAGTATTGGAAGATTAGCCACAACAACATTCCTTTCTCATAAAATTAAGGACATGTTACCCTGGACCTTGAGGGGAGTGGCTAGGGATAGTTTCCAGTTGGAATGAAGTAACAATTGGACCATGTGATGGATTATTGGATGCAGGGGTTGGATTTTGGGTTTTCTTTAGGATAGGAAAAACCTGGAATGCTTAGATTTGGGGTTTCCCCAGATATGCCAATATGACATCTCTAATAAAATGGATCTTTGGGAAGATGATATTCTCAGAGTCTTTTTCTTTGGAGGTTGTTACTTGGAAAGCTGACAGCTGGGGCATTTGATTTGCTGCTCTCTTTGGATTTTTCTTCTGGTGTAGGGAGCAGAAGAATTGCCTCTGGCTACATTAAAACATTGAGCTTGAAAACTAAGCACTACAATTTATTTTCTGATGCCCTCATGGCTTCAGTTATCTGTGTATGACCTTCATGTATAACCAGTCTCCTAAATATTCAGAGGCAAAGCACATAGAAATAGACTTCGCTTCTGACTGACTGCCAGATTTTCAGTAACATGAAACAGCTGGATGTAATCGATGAGATTGGTCACTTGAATATTCTGGGCTGATCTAATTTACATTTACAATACATTTGGAGAATAGTAAAAATTTAGAAACTTGCCTAGTCTGGGAAGGTGGGTCAGAGGAGAAGTTAGGAAAAGCTCATTTATTCAACATGTTGCACTTCTATATGTTGACATAAGAAGCCATGAGGACTTTCTCTACTATACTTATTATTATTATTTGACAATGAATAAGCATCCTGCCCATTCTATTCTGAACACTCACTCACAAGTCTAGATAGTGAGCAAGTCTCTATGTTTCTTACATCCAGAAGGTACAATCATAGGATGGGATGTGTGTGTGTGTGTGGGGGGGGAATCCTTCTTTTCAAGTTCCCAAATGAAAGATTCCAAAATGTGGAAAATCATTATGTGCAATATGCTGTTTTGGTTTATATATTTTGCAAATCATTTTCAGTACTGAACTGTCCATTTCAAATTACCACCCTGTCTCTTAAAGCAAGCCTGTTGGGGCCTTCTATTGTCCCAAAATTGTTTTGTGTGACCAATTTAGATAGCAAAATGCAGATTTAGAAATTAAGTAGTGGTGAAAAATGTTGGTGGTCAGAGCTTTTCCTTAAGGTTCTCGGCAAAGGTTCTCTGGTGTCATATTTGGGACTATGCATTTTAGCTAATTAATATTAGTCATGTGTCTTATTGTTTGAAAAAATGTAATTAATTTTCAGGTTATAATATATCTTCACAGTAAAACTAAATCAAGGATATTAGAGTTACTTGGCAACTTTAAGACTTGTGGGCTTCAACTCCCAGTATTCCTCAGCCAGCCAAAGTTGCCAACTTTGGAGACCTCTGATCTAGATATTTAATCACTCCAGTAACTGCTCATAAATTAATTTTATTCATAGTTGTATTCATCAATGATATCGTGTGTTTTTGAAATAATTCACTGCTCTGGTGTCTTATATTTTGATACACACTTTATATGTTGTTTCTGAGAGCTTTATGTGCTGCATTTTGCTACACCATATGAAACAACAACAAAAAATATGTATTTGGCATGCAGCCAGCACATGGATTAAAGACTTCTATATTCTCTAATCCCCCTGATTATTCACCTCTGTTTTATGTAAATCACTAAAAGTATCAGAATTTATTTTAACGATTATGATTTATTCACCTAATAAAAGAGGCAGAAATGTTATGCCTTAAATTGCTAGAAACATTAAGAGAGCTAAAAATAAACAATGCTATTTGCAGATTATCTAAATAGTAAAAGACGCTACTCAATTCTGATCATTAAAAAGAATTAAACCTTAGATTATTATGGGTTGAAGTAAGACAAAATAATTTGTGCAGAGGAAGTAGATTAACCTAATATAATGCAACTTAATATAGGATTAATCATCTAAATATGTTATGTCACATACAAGAGAAGTCACAGTCTCATTCCTCATCTCATTTCCTTTCAAATCTCATTTTTATCATGTTTAGCAATACCAAGGTAATTATACTATTCAAAATATACTATACAATATGCTTGTTCTGTTTTGGTAGAAAAGAAATAGGACTTGCAAGCTTAACTGTTACTTTCCTTGCAATAAGGCATTTTAAAAATACTTCATGTAGGTTTGAAATGTAAGAGTTTCAAGCCCTACCTAGTATGGAAGCACAAATTTAAGCTTTCCTAACATGAATATCTACTTTGTATTATAGGCATCCAATGAAAGGAAGTTCACTGTTTCTCCAGGGAAGTAGTTCCACTACTGCACTGCTTTTATTATTAGTATATTTGTTATTATTACTATCACTTGAATATGCCCTCCTGTAAATTATATTCGTTAGTCCATATTGTACACTTTTAATAAGCAACAACATTCTTCTATGTGACTTCCTTCCAAAGGAGTTCCTGCAGATTTTACTTTAGTCATTGCTTTTGAATCACTAGATTGATGGGAGTTGGTGCAAAGATGGGAGCTCACCCAGTTGCGTGGCCCTTGGGTCTCGAACCTGGGCTGCCAACCTTCCAGCCAAGCAGTCCAGCATCTTTACTGCTGAGTCACTATGTGCCCTGACAGTTATGTTCTCTCAGTGTCAACCCCAGAGACAACACAGTGAAATCCATCAGGTTCAATCTTTGATTTGCTTATACTTAGTAGACAGAATCTTTCCAAACTAAAGTTATAACATTCCAATCTGTTAAGAAATTCTAGGGTGTGGCTACCCTGAACCTCTTCCCTTCCCATCCATCTTGGGACTATGCAGTTTCCTAATTTGGACTTCTCTCTGGGAAAGCTCGCTGTTGCCCAAACTTTCCTCCACTGCTTTTCCAGGTATCATATATCTTATCTTTTTAATACTTCCTATAATCTTTCTTAATATCTTAATCTATCATCTCCTGAATATTTCCATTGCTGCTGTTGTTGTTTTGCATCTGTCTACCCTCTCTGAATTGTCTTAGAATTTGATTCTTAGAAGAGTACACCATACTCAAGAAGCTTCTATCCCAAAGCAGAATAAATGGAATATCTATTAGTCATTATACTTTTGTTGAGACAACCTACCTTTGGATTTGACTTTTATTCAGTCATACCACACTATTCAGCTAATATACTGACAAATTCTTTCACAAGTAATTTTAGCTAGCCAAGTTTGGTCTATTCTGTACCAATGCATATGACTTTTAAAAAAAAAATCCTAAGTGAAGGATTTTTTTTCATTTTGTTTTGTGACTTTTGCCCATTTCTCTAATCCATCAAGATCACTTTGAATGTTTTTCTATCTTTATTAGCTGTACTGTGCAAGTTTGTGTCATCATAAATTTGGTAATAATTTATTCTCTTCCCGTTCTGTAGTGTTTTCAAGGTCAGTCTGAAATTGCTGGAGGTGTGACTTAATTGTACTGACTTGTCAGCACCTCACCACCTACTAACAACAAGGAACAAGAGCATAGACAGAGAATTGGGAATTTCCTCTGTGTTCCCACTTTATCTCTGTCTGTTCTTTTCTAATCTCAAGCTGCTTCCTTCCTGCCTTTGTCTTCCCAGCTCACTCACTCTCCAGTTCCCTGCCTGACAGAATGTAGCTAGCTGGAAGTTTGGCTTTGCCTGTTCACTCCCACCCCAGTGTATTTCCTGTAATAAACTTTTCTGTTAAGTTACAAGAGCTGCTTCCCCCGTCCTTGCTTCGGCTAGATTTCTATTCTCCAGGAACTCTCAAATTGCTTCCTCTGAAAGGAAATGTTTAAAATTAAGCAGGAATGTCCTGATGTCATCCTGGCCATATATTTCATTCTTTCTCCTGAAGTACTGTATTCTGGTATGAACCAGACATGCCCATGTAGTGGTTTCTTTTAATTAACTTTTTTAGGATAGTAAAGGGGATGCATGTTTTTGTTCTGCTTTTGAGTTTATAATAATTATTTGGTCAATTACACAAGCAACCACAGGAATCAGATTGAGCAGACATTGTATGCATATTATGTATATGTATAATCAGAGTCATGCAGTTTAGCCTTCAAGGTATGTTAAAAAGATACAGTTGGACTGGTGTAACTGCATTTCATTCTTTGGAAATAAGAACTCAATCAACCTCAGAAAGTAATAATTAAGCTTCTTGCATTTTTTTAATGCACAGAAATTTGCATAAATATTTGAAGTTTCCTTTCTAAAAATAAAAAGATTTCTAACTAATTATTACTTTCAAAGTCCAGCAGTTCCATTGAATACATTTTTATTTATTTACTTATTTATTTATTTTGTCAAGCGATTATAAGATAATGGATGAAATGGATACATATAAGAAAAATAAAAAGAAACAATAGGACAGGGACGGTAGGCACGTTGGTGCTTATGCATGCCCCCTACAGACCTCTTAGGAAAGGGGTGAGGTCAATAGTAGACAATCTAAGGTTAAAGTTTTTTGGGGGTTGGGGAAGAAACCACAGAGTCAGATAGAGTATTCCAGACATTGACCACTCTGTTGCTGAAGTCGTATTTCCTGCAATCAAGTTTGGTGAGGTTTACCTTGAGTTTGTATCTATTATGTGCTCTTGTATTGTTATGGTTGAAGCTGAAGTATTCATTGACAGGTAGGACATTGCAATATATAATTCTATGTACTATACTTAGATTGGACTGAAGGCAGCATAGTTCTAGGTTTTCTGGATCTAGAATTTCAAGTCTGGTGGCATAAGGTATTCTGCAACAAGTTGAGGGATGGAGAACTCTTCTTGTGAAATATTTCTGGACTTTCTCTACTGTGTTAATATCAGATATGTAATGTGGGTTCCAGACTGATGAGCTGTACTCAAGTATTGGTCTAGCAAATGTTTTGTATGCTCTAGTTAGTAGTGTGATATTACCAGAGAAAAAGCTACACGGTTAGGTTAACAACTCTTAATGCCTTTTTGGCTATGCAGTTACAGTGGGCTCTAGCACTTAGATCATTTGAGATGAGTACTCCAAGGTCCTTGACAGAGTTTGGATCATCAACAAGGTCTTGATTGTTCAGCTTGTATTTTATTTTCTGATTTTTTTCCAATATGTAAGACAGAGCATTTATTTGTTGAGATTTAAAGTTGCCATTTGTTTGACCATTCTGATACATAGTCGAGGTCTTTTTGAAGGGTAGCAGAATTATCTGTGGTGTTGAATAGCTTTACATCATCAGCGAAGAGAATTCAGTTGCTCTTAATATGATCACAGAGGTCATTTATGCAGAGTATGAAGAGAGTTGGTTCTAGAACACTGCTTTGGGGGACACCACTGTTGACAGGTACAGAATTTGATAGGACGCTCCCAGTTTTGAACATTTGTTGCCTGTTTGACAGGATGCCTCTATCCAGTTATGTAGGTGTCCAGAGATACCATAAGATTTTAGTTTTAGGAGTAGTTTGTCATGTACCACTGAATCAAAGGCTTTCCAGAAGTCTATGTAAATTGAGTCTATTGCTTTGCCCTGATTGAGTTGTGTAGTCCATATGTTTTTGCAATGTAAGAATTGCAGATTACAGGATAGTTTTTTTCTGAAACCAAATTGTTTTACATTCCTGAAGTCTGAACTGGGTTTCTGATATCCTGACCCAGAAACTCCAGATTTTGATGGAAAGCAATGCTGTCGGAAATTTTCAAAAACCAGTGGCTAATCACATAAAACAAGCTGACCTAGATGAACCACTAAAAAACATAAGGTCTCTGTACCTAAATTATTAAAGAATTAAATTAGGATACATTGTTTGTTCATACTTGGGGCTTATTTTAGTAAATAAAATGAAATAGTAGGTAACGTTGGGCCGTTGTTTTCTGTGTAAATATACTCTTATTGACAAAATGTGTCGGAGAACACTTTGGAGATTGGGAGAGTTTTGGGGCCATGTCCAAATCTCTAATGCGAAGATAGGCAAACTATTTATCACAATAGACATAAATAAAATGTCAAAGCATATTAAAAACAATCTTAGAAGTAGTTTTCAATACTTAGCTTATCTGTTCAGTTAATTAGTGTCACAATAAATATAAAGCCCTCATTTATTAGAAGATGTGCTGTTAAGACTATTCTCCAGCTTTCTTCCAATCTTTAAAGTGTTGTCAGACACATTTCCTCAGTAGAGTATACTTACAAAAAAAAAACAATGGCCTGAAGTTTCATTTTATTTACTAAAATGTCATTTAAAAAAATTTCTTGTTAAAAACATGATGCCAAATTCTAATATTTTACTCTGCAAATACCGCTTTCTTGTTTTTCATTTAAAAAAAATAGAAAAAATTTGACTGGGAATGAGGGATGTAGAAGTCAAATACAGGAATTAGATTAGGCATTAAACATGTACAAGCCAGGCAAGAGAAAATTATGCAAAGGATTTAACTAGCAAATGTTATCAGAAAGCTGTAATTCTCTACAATATTATAGCTTTCAAGAAGCACAATTTACTGCCAAAATTTAGTGCAGTTCTAGCAGACCGGATAAATGTAGTTCTTAGGTTACAATTTATATTCCAGTAAAATCCATTAGACTAACCTGCCTGACTTCAATGGAAATGTATAGTACTTTAATTGTTATTTGGTAATCAGTCTACTAATGGCAGGCTATGAATTAGGACTCTATATTCACAAAAGCTGTGCACTCAGATTTGAACCCTGAAATCTTGAAATCATTCCAATCATTTTAGCAACATTATATCACAAGAAAATGTGAACCCAAAGGATACGAGTAGCCATTTATGGGATGATATATAAAAATATGAATATTTACAAGCAAATCCTGCAATGCTTTTCTACTTCCTTTTCAGCGAATGAATGCAGAGGCACAATGTGCTTTCTTCTAGAAAAAGTAGTCTGATGCTTTGTCAACAAATTGGATATCCTGGGCCAACTCCTACCTGTCCTTGGCAAAGTTGTAAGACCATAAATATAACTGGTGGCTAGCGTGACTGAAAGCTTCTCATTCCCAGTCTAAGCTCTAACAACAATGTCAGGCAATGACCTCTGTTTCAAACATCCTACAATTGCCTGAAGAATTGTCCTGATTATATAGCAAATAAATCTCTGATGACATCAATGAAGCATAGAGATAGTAAATGTGAACAAAATATTTCCGTACTTTAATTGCTTATGAGCCAGCTAATCTGCCTGCCTTGGTGGCTCAGGCTGTTAAATGCCTGCACTTAAGTTCCAGCTGCCTACAATTACTGTAGGCTCGAATCCCACCAGGCTCAAGGTTGACTCAGCCTTCCACCCTCTCGGGGTAGGTAAATTGAGGACCCAAGATTGTCGGGGGCAATAAGCTGACTTTGTAAAAATGACCGCTTAGTAATAAGCAGGCATATACAATGGAATGAGGGCTATTGCTGAGCACACTTGGTTGTATCCCAAAAATTGTAAGCTGCCCTGAGTCTTCGGAGAAGGGTGGCATATAAATGGAATTTAAAAAAAATAGTGCACCTCATTGGCTTTCATGCATAACTGATTGCATTTGTAGTTATTTTTCTGCTTTGGGTCATGTGGCCCTATAATAAAGAAAGTAATTTCCATGTCCTTTAAGACAACCATTTTTAGCCTGGTAGTTATTGGTAATTCCCTTAGCCTTGAATTCTGGAACTTCTCATCCTGTAAGGAATCAAGTTGGGGAAGAATGATCTAAAATATTTTCTTTTCCTGTACCATAATGAAGAGTGATATCTAGAACAGGATGACAGCTTCAGTTCAGCTCCAGTTTATATAATTCATCATTCATACACCAATAAACGCCAATTAAAACTACATTTGCCATATTAATAAGGCTATTGTAAAAATGTGACTGATCAATCACATTAGCAGGTGTGGCCTTCAGAAAGATACAAACGTCCATGAGAAAGGTCCATAAAGTTTTTTCAGACAGAAGTATAAAGTCAAATGTTTATATCCTAATGTCTAATATATCTAGAACTCATCACAAATGGCATTTTGAATTCCTCTGTTGAATGTGGTATTTTCTCACAAATGTTTGCATTATTTCAGGCTCAGCCTGAAAAATTTGATTAATCTCATTTTGTCCTTTTTGGGTGGGGAGTGGAGTAAATTTATGATTTTGCTTGACTTTATTCACAACTACAGCAAGGCTGGTATTCTCCTTCAAACTGATACATTTCCTTAGACGTTGTGGGTGGCCTGTTTCCCTTTGGCAAGAACTCTTCCCCTTGACTCCTGGCTTCAGCCAGACAATATTTACACATCCCACTGAGGTTCAACTCCTGGAATTTAACTCTTCTTGTATGCATGATGGGAACTTTCCTTCCCTCTGTTTGATTCTTAGCTATCAGAGGAACATGAAATTATGTTCAGAGCTCTTGGAGGAAAAATCTGGCTGCAAAACTGCCAATATGATTGAATTTCAGTTTCACAAATCACAAGGGGTTTTTAAATGCCGCAGAGGAATGGTGGCATGTCAGCTGGAGAATCCAAATCCAAAACCCAAACCTTTTGGAAGATTTTAGTACATTGCTTTTCAGATTCAGTCTTCTCTGGCACAGGTACTTATCAAACCATCTTTCACTCTCTGTCTGTCTCCACACACTTCTGGAAAAAATATGCACAAATACATGGACCAGAGTTGCATGGCAGCAGTTCATTTTATTTAATTTTTGTGTAAAGTTCTGAGGGCTTTTGTGTATGTTTTTTTTAATTCTTAAAAATTACTGAAATATCATTCAAGTCTATGAACAGGATAATTATTAAATTAGGCCCTACTAATGTAATTAGAGGTCAAATGAATTTCTCAAGGGCAGGATGCTGCTTTAAAGATAATAGTAACTTTACTAATGAAAAAGACCTATGGGAGTTTTCTCAAGTTTTCTTTTGAATTACAATTAAAGTGCAAAGCCAAAGAAGCTACAGCTCACTAAAGAGATAATTTACACTGGAGGACATGATATTTACGTATACTTCTGGACCGGTCATATAAATAAATGCTTTCATATGAATGCCAATTACATGTGTTTTTCTATTTTTAAATGCAGGACAAATTTTCTGTCCTGTTTTAAGCAACTGAATGCCTTTGATTTGTTTTGATAAAGCTACTGATAAATTTCAGCTGAAGCTGGGATCTCAAATTTATCTGATCTTAATAGATTTAGAAATTGCAGCATCCAGTCTGGGTCCGTCATCAGGACTAGAGACTTAGTATTACGAACCTTTGGACTCCTGCTGGAGCTCATCCTGAGGGAACTTCTCCCTACAGAATATGTGCTTTGGGTTACTCTATCATCATATTTATGTGGTGCCTGATTGGGTGTGGCTTCCTATTGGTTGATTGGTGTGTTGATGGCCAGCTTTGGCTGTTGTTTCTTTGTGCTGCTAAGTTCTCAGCTCCTATGTAGCTGATAAGCTAGTGGTAAATCAGCACTCCTGTTGACTGATAAAGGCCCATTTCTTAGGCCTCAATCATTTCTCTGAGTGTCTTTCAATCTGCTCAAGCAAACAATCTTAGTAACTGTAAAATTGAAGGATGGTCCCAGTGACAGACCCAGATCAGATCTTACAACATTATCTTGGGACACATATTTGTCTTCATTTATGATTTAGAAGCTGTCCAAATCAAAACGGACAAACAATTCAATTCCAATTATGAATTCTTCAGAATCTTTCTACTTTACGAGGACACTAAAGAATAGGCAATCTGCTTTATAAAAACTTATAGTTTCAAATATATAAAGATAGCTTTATGTTGAGGACTGGAGAAAAAGAAAGATAAAAAGTGTGTCTTTCTGATGGACACCATCGTTTTTACAAGTCAGAATACTTTTAGCAAGAGGAATGTCAAAGAAAAGTATGCTTTAGAAATGGGTTTGGAGGAATAATCATGTCAGTTTCAGATTTTTAAAAGCAATAAAAAAGCCTTGTTAGAATGCATAGGCTGAGGGGTGGGATTCAAATTTCTTAACAACTGGTTCTGTCAGTGTGGCTTGGTGGGCATGTGACTGGGTGGGCATGGCTTGTATGTAAATATTATAAATATTGATATAAATATTGATTTTTTTATTTAAAAAAGAGTAACTTTTACCCAAAGCAGGCAAAGCAGGCTGACAGATTGAGTTGCTCACAGAATCACAGATTCACTTAGAGAACTATCTATCTGCAATTAGCTTTCTGAGTCTGTCACATAAAATTTGCTTGCAAGCAAACTCACAAAATTAACTCACAACACACCATGTATGTAAATATTGAATTTTTTTTATTTAAAAAGAGTTACTTTTACGCAAAAGCAGGCAAAAGTAGGCAGGCAGATTGAGTTGCTCACAGAATCACAGATTCACTTAGAGATCTATCTATCCAAGGATTTCCTGCTTTCTATCTAATCTAAATTTCCCAGCAGAGCAGAACAGTTGATGGTCGGGAAAAAGAAAAAGAAAAATAGCAACTTACCAAACACGGCAAGTTGGATGGCTTGCCTGCCAGGTAAGGAGTGAGTGGGTGGGGCCAGCCGGTGGAATGATTTCTCTGAACTGCGGACAATCATAATAAGCGTGTGTACAGCATTTGCAAGAAATCATCATCATCTTGTTTCCTGCTTTTTCAACCTCAGCTGCGCAAAGCAACTGAGGAGGGAAAAGTAGGGAATAAAGGACAACCTAGAGCCCGGGTGGGCATTTCGGTGTCAGCTGCTCTTCGCAGCTACCGGTTCGGCCTGGTTCTCCCTCACCTGCATAGGCTCTAGCAAATCAAATCGCATCTATTTTTGTATGTTCTGGTCCATTGCCATTTTTCTTCCATAATTACCACAACTTTTTCTGTGACTTTATTATCAGTTTATGCCAATTAAACATAAAATCCAAAGGGATACATACAATTGCTGAGTTTGAAGAGAGGGAGAAAGGAAATTCAAATGGTATTTTGATGCAACCTCTCCCCCCAATGATGGAATGGCATTTCCAGAAAATACTAATGAAAGACCAAGTGTGCCAGAGTAGACTTGATCAAACAAGATCTATAGCCCAGGGATTTCTAAACTGCTCTTTTTGTAATGACAGTAAATCTATTCTGACTGTTCGTCTACTAGCTAAATTGCTGATGACTGATAACTTTTGTATGTTTTATCTTTAGCCAATGCAAATGTTCATCATATATTTAAAGTTACCAAATTTGATGCTACAGTTTATTAGTTTTTTTTTAAATTACATTTATATGCCGCCCTTCTCCGAAGACTCAGGGCGGCTTACAATTTTTTGGGATACAACCCAGTGTGCTCAGCAATAGCCTTCATTCCATTGTACATGCCTGCTTATTACTAAGCGGCATTTTTACAAGGTCAGCTAATTGCCCCCAACAATCTTGGGTCCTCAATTTACCTACCCCGAGAGGATGGAAGGCTGAGTCAACCTTGAGCCTGGTGGGATTCGAGCCTGCAGCAATTGTAGACAGCTGGATCTTAAGAGCAGGCATTTAACAGCCTGAGCCACCAAGGCCCTAATCCTAGTTTCAAGGATTAGAGGTGAATACTATTAGTAGTGCTGACTGTAATGATATGAAATGAAATTATTAAACCAGTTTAAGTTCAAGCTTCTGGTTGACTCTAAATTCCAGCTGTTTTTGTCAGCCTGAACATTCATAATATCCTGGTTTGGGGAAGATATCAAAATGAATTTTAAGAACAGAAGTGTTCTTAGACTGTGACAGACAATTCTCTACTATATTAATCCTGTTTATCAAATAACAGATGACCCTTTGAACTTTTTAGTAATACCAACATTTTTTTCCTTAAATCCACATGTCCATATGCTTGCATTGGGTGACCTGCTACAAGTGATTGTATACTTAATTACATACTGATAAAGATCAAGTTAAAATATTGTGAGGCAAGATAGTACAACCCTTAACCTCTACATATTTCAACACAAGTAAACATTGCTTAATAACCAAATGTCTGAGTAAGTCCTAACCTTTGCCAGCTTTGATGGTACAAATGTTTTTGTGCATGTTTTAAACTTCATTTTTGTGAAATCTTCCAAATTATATGTACATGTTTTGATTTTGCTATTATACTTTTCAGTGGCATAGAGAATTTTACTTCCCTTTCAACAGTTTTTATTTCTTATTCCACAATTATTTCTCTTTTTTTCTTTTCAACAGTTACTAATTGTTGCCTTGTGAACAAAGTTCATTCTACTTACAATGTATGCATCAAACAATTTTCCCCAAAATTGGAATTCAAGAGTTTGAAGAAAGCAAAATTAAATTAATGACTGAACTCCTGCTTTACTTTCATTGACTCAGGGTTGTTATACATTTTGTCTTTTTAATATACTGCTGAAGATTATATTATCAAGGACACAACTGAATCTGCATTAAGAGTTTAAAGAATCCTTTGTTTGTTTGTTTGCCAAAATAAAATGGAAAGTCTTTGGGATTGTGCTAAATTACTATGAAGATTTTTCTGGGTTTTCCATGTGACATTTTCAATTAGAAAAACAGGAAATGCACTAGGAAATGCCACTTCTTTAAATCCAGACTCAGTGTCTGTATTAGGACAGGCTTTGTGGAATTGATATCACATAAATGTAAGTTAATTCTTCACAAAGCTGAGAACTTCAGGCAATCTAAGTACTTATTTTTGAAGCAATTTTAATTACCTTTTGCATAGCAATGGAGCACTGCCAGAGGATACATTGGAAATTTTTATGAAAAAGGTGAGGTATACATGTTAAATAGGAGGCAGATGAAGAAGAAGAAGATGGAAATAAGAAGTGAAATTGGACCAAAACCCAAATTGTTTACCTGAAAACTCAGGTTTACATATTTCAAAATCTGGGGCAAACAGGAATGAATTTTCTGAAGCCAAGCGATGGGAAGAAGTAGCCTTCATTTCTAATTTCAAGGAAATTCTTTCCTTCTTATCATGCCAACATAATGATTGTTCCCATGGCAGTTACCCTCTCAGTTCCTATTTTATCACACTACAAAATACAACATTACTTTGACAGGAACAATAGATATCTTGTAATTGAATTCAATGTAAGAAAAATAAATGTAGAAATAAATTGAAGTGGGAATAAAGTAAGATAAAGAGACAAAAATACTAACAATAAATCATGAGGACTACAAAAATATTATTGAAGATGGTATATCTATGTATTATGTTTAACACTGTATTTGATAAAATGATAAAGGTTACAAGCTTCAGTCCAATTTTGCAGAGCTTCCCTGAGATACACAAATATTCTTTACAAGTCCCTATCATGGATCCAAGCATCTAAGTAACTATATCTACACAAATTATGTTACTATTTGTATTTGTGACAGCCAGCTCTACAGGCTAAATTACTCAGCTATAGTCATGGAGCTTCTTTGATCCTGAAGCTAAGGATTAAGGCTTAATTTCCTAAACTAAAGACGCTGCAGACAAAAATTCCCTACCAAAGCCTAAAAGGGAAATGGGTGTTAGAAAGAGCCATACTCAGTTATTTGATTGTAAGCCACACTAATGATAACATAACTTAATCTGAGTAATATGAGGACTGTATTAGAAGACCATTAATCTCTTCTCTTCAACAAATACTTTAACACTGATGTCAATGAATTGGAATTTAATCTTGAAAAGTGAATTCCACCACTTTTGAAATCCTGCTTGCCTCAGTATCAATAAAAATTCCTTAAAGTCTTAGAAAAATGTGAGAAATAATAATTAATTTTAATAATAATAACGTAAAAATGAGCTGTTACTCTCAAAGTCTCACATCTGCAATACAGAACATTTTATGGACATAGACAGTTTTTGATTTTATACTATGGAAATATTAGATTAAAATATTGTACATTGAAACATATGTGCTTTTTTAATATATAAATTGGATGTATTGACATCCAATTATACTATCAGAATATCATATTCAAAATGACAATTCATCCAATATTTTTCTGTTGCATTAGCCAATCCTACATGTTGACTTTCCATGAAAAACAAATCTAGAAAAAAACTGTCTTTGCATATTGCTCCAACCTCTGTGGGAACTCTCTGATAACAAATAATTAATGAGCAAAGTTGCAGGTTAGAGAAGAAGCCCAGAAGGGAATCTTCCTTCAATAATCCCTCAGACAAAACCTCGAGGCTTTCATCTTGTTCAAGCCAGGAGTTATAAGGGTGAAACCTTTATTATGCATTGCAGAAAATGCCCTGAAGTTGTTTTGCAAGAGTTATAGACAACTCTTGCAGGGGGTGTTTTTACAGTAAACTCCCATTAAACACGTATGATCTTCCACATGGAGCAACCAAAGAGGAGAGAGGTCAACTCAGAGAGAGAATGTAACTTCTTTCTCTGTCTCAATATCCATTACTGGACAGTAGATAAGATTATACACATATACAATGTGCAGAATTGCTTTGAAATTTAAGGCTTAGTATCAGATATTGGTTTCAAAAGAGGCTAATGGCAATATTATGCATCTTTCCCTTATTTTACTTTTTGTAATTATGATTATTTTTTCCTCAATTTTTACTAGAAATTTTTTCTCAATTCATCATTTTTACTAGAAAAAAGCAAAATTCCTTTTGCTGTCTACTGAATGTTATCACATAATTTTTCTTCTAGGTGAGCATTATTTATTCCATACATTGAAACAAATAGAAATAAAGCTCATCAAGTCCTATGTTAAGCTTCTGCCCTGAAACATATTTATGAAGTAAGACCCTTGGTGGTGCAGGCTGTTAAACACCTAGCACTTAGCTCCAGCTGCCTGCAATTAGTGCAGGCTCGAATCCCACCAGGCTCAAGGTTGACTCAGCCTTCCATCCTCCTGGGGTAGGTAAGTTGAGGACCCAAGATTGTTGGGGGCAACAAGCTGACTTTGTAAAAATGCCACTTGGGGGCCCCAAAAAGCCCTAGTAATAAGCAGGCATATACAATGGAATGAAGGCTATTGCTGAAAAGTTGCAAATCATTCTTCAAAGGTACAATGCCAGTTAAGAAATGTTGTCGATTTTAGTGATGTGAACAAAGATGCCATATCAAATAGTCACCTTCCCTTAGAGCAGGGGTGCCAAACTCACATCATCATGGCGGCGTCATGTAACGTATTGGAACTTTCCCCCCCCTTTTGCTAAACTGTGTATGGGCATGGCCAGTGCATGACACATCCAGCCTAGGAGCTGGGAGTTTGACAGCCCTGCCTTAGGGGGATACAGCTGTTATATTATGTCATGCCCCCAGGTACTGGCTTTTATATGGCTGTGGAATCCTTGGTGCCCTGTCAGCTTGGTTGTTTGTTTATTTTAGTCCAAACCAAACCCAAAAACATTAGAGAATTCCTAGAAGCTTGGTGTTCAGACAAATAAGCTATCAATAGACACATAGAAGTAAACCATAATTGCACACCATTTAAAAGAGACAATAAAAAGTTAATAAGAAAATGGAAAGACCAGAACACATCCAGTCAACATCCAGATAAGCAGGAGTTAACACCAGAGAAACAATATCCTAATCAAGGAACTATTAAGGAAAAAAGTACATCTCCATAAACACTGGTAGGGCAAATGTGAGTAAATAAATAGGGAGCAAATCCCTCACTCACTAATGCTCCTGATGTTACCTAGTAAGGTAATGAAATGTCTGCAAGCAAAAACCAAGTTCTGAAAGCACCAAGGATTCCACAATTCAACTCTGAACTATATGCATTCTCTTCTATGTTTTACATGATTTGAGCACACAACTCACCCTTGGAGAGGGAATGGAATAAATCTGGGTTTACGCAATATATATTCTGAGTGATGTTTTTAGTTACAGTGACCACCAGGAGGCACTGCCTTACTGGTTTTGTTGTGATTGAGAACCATCAGGGTAAACAAAGGGAAGATGGTCTGTACCCTTCTGATAGTGCTTCTAGAAATCCTTTCTCCAGCAGATCACAAGACCTGGGTAGATCTATGTGGGAATGAAGCTGTCTGTCATTTGGGAAATGCAGCTGCAGCCAGGGAAAAACATTTTCTGCCCCCGCTTCCCAAGCTCAAGGATTAGCTCAAGGGGCAGTAAATTTAAACTCCAGAAACCTGAAAGGAAATTGACCTCATTCATTCCTCCACTCACAAGCATCCATGCTGGCATTTCAGCTAATTGAGCATTTTTAGAAATGTGTCAATATCCAGTGTCACCCCAGCCAGACCCTTAGCCTACAGATGAGTATAGAAAGAGAATACACAAGAAATAGGCAAAGAAGGAGGAAGGGATGTCTGGAATGTACAGTTATTACAGGCAAGCAAGAGGGTTGCATTCTGTCAACTCCAGGACTACAAGCTACAATATAGAGTCGCATATGTTGTGATTTGTGTTTGGAGCCTGGCTTAAAGTTTTGCCTGGAGCTCAGTAGCAATCAGAAAAGAAGCAACTACACTGAGGCAATACCTAATCTCAACCAGTACAAGAACCTTTGGGGGGAGGCAAAGGTTGACTCTTTACAAACTTGAAGACTTTTGTTTGTTTTAAGGACTGAGTGTTAAAGATTTATTTACATGACTATATCAGCTTTTAAAGTCGAAGATGGTAAACTCAGGAAAACAGGAAACATGTGTGCTGCAATAAAGTGTTTTCGTATCATTCCTATACTGTAGTGTGTTCAGTCCTTGGAAAACAAAGAACTCTAGCAAGCTCATAAAGCTAATGCACTATATATAGTCATCTAAAGTGTGAAGGTCTGTGAGTTCAGTTCCCAGTAGAAGATTTGGAGCTTATGCAGTAACATCTGGCTAGTCCATCTGACAAATCCAAAAAAAGATGAAAATAATAATGCAGTGTATCTGGAGGTCACCGTAACTGTAAATCAAACTGAACTCAGTGGATTAATTCTTCAAACGGCTGCATTGTTAAAAAGCAAAGTATAATATTTAATATACCACATTTTCCAACATAAAAAAACAAGCCTATATCTCAGCCTCTTACTGAGCAATTTAAACAAGTACAACTACTCCAGTTACCTATCATAATGTGCTGGGACTTTAATTCAATGTTGTCTTTTCCTCTACTAATCAATAAAGTTAAAGGCAAAAGTCCAGATTGTAGGTTAAAATTTTGACAGCTAACTTGACAAGACAGCTGTGAAAAGCTGAAAGCCTCCTTTGAGAAATTGTTACTGTTTCAGATGATGAAATTTGGTTTTGTTTTCCATCTTTAAAAAAGAATCTATAGGAAGTTCATAAACTAAACTAACTAAAGTTGGAACCTGTTACTTCATTAATAGAGAACATATTCATTGTACCGAAATGTTCAGACTTAGTCATTAATATCTGTAAACAATGATTGAGAAATCACTGCAAAAGAAAATTCTATGGAATTGACTAGAGGAAGTTCTTTGGATTGAGCATGATGACAGATGATAACCAGGGATGTGGGAGAAAATGTAACAAAAGAATAGAGATGCTTTTTGCAAAAGATATTTGGCACTGGTAAGCAGAAAATGATAACAGATTGAGTGAACCATTATGATTATTGGTGATAGAGCCCTTCTGTAAGGGAGACGGGCTTGATATATAAATAAATAAATATGGATCATCCAGAAAGCTATTGTATGGCATATATTTAACAGTAGATAATACTAAACTAGAAGGAAGAGAGAGAATTCCATTGGAGTATCAAATTTTATATGATTCTATCCTATTTGCCCTTTGCAAAAATATCTGTGAATCAGAATGGGGGCTGAGTTTTGAAATCTTCACTTTTCAAAACCTTTGTAAAGAGAGAGAGAGAAAAATGGAAAAGACAAAAAAACAGAGATGTCTTATTTAAAATAAAATGGAAAATTTGAGCAACTGAAACAAATCATTCATCTCTAATTTGAGGTATACTAATGTTTGCATTTGAAGAAGGGAGTCTGCTTAAACTACATCAGAAAAGCATATATGAATGTTGCTTAACTCGCAAGGCTGAAGCTTCAATCTCAGTTGCTACGAACCACTTCCTTTTCTTTAATTTTAGTGCATTACTACCAATATGATTTATATCTTAAAAAATTGCATCATTTTTCTAAATAAGTGTGTCTTATGTATTATATATAACCTGCCTGTATTTTCTTATGTATTGTCCAGGATATTACTACTCCAAGTACCAAAAAAAAGGAAGGAAGAAAGAAAGAAAAGAAAAATGGCCATAGCTTTTTTATATTCATAGCATTTTCCAAGCAGTGATTAATTAAGCTATTTATAACAGAGTCTTGCATGTCCCATAAGAAACTATTATATTCTACTAACAAAGCTCCAGAACAAAAGAATTGAAAGGAAAAGTAGGAAAAAAAACCCTCAATGCAGTTTGGGTACATAATGAGAAATAATTCTAGGGGAAAGTTTGTGAGTTATAATGGATTTTTCTGCCAATTACACACAGACTTGAAAATTTACTAAATACCCCTAGATTATTAACTTTAATAATTTAGCTGTGCAAAACTCTACCAGAATTATCAGCTTTGCAAAATGAGCTCCATAAATTTCAGCCATCGTTTAAATTAGTAGAGAGTAAAGGGCAAAGGCTAACTTTCAGAGATATGTCCCTTACCTGTAAGAAGATTGGTTCTCTTTTAAAACTATCAGTAAAAAAGAATAGGGTCAACTTGAAGTTTATAACCCCAGAAACCCCTTACCCACATATATTCTTCTTGTAAATATGTAAATATAAATCCTTGTGATATATAAACTACATTGAACTTAGACAAATAACATTTTATGTATGGAAATTAGATATACGTCGGTTAGTATTGTGATCTAAAAAGAGATATAAAATTTTCTTAAAGACAAGCCATAGTTATCTGATCCATAGTGACAGTAAAAAAAAATTCTACAAATCTTCCATGTAATATATCTGAAAAATCTTTAGTAAGGACATAACAGTTAATAAACTGTGAGGGATAAATAAATGGATGCATACAGCCAATGTTTTCAATAGACAGGCAAAACCAAACTAGAGGATGACCTTGGAAGAAGGAAAAACAGATAACAAAAAGAGGTTGTTGTCTTTTATTTTGGTGTGAAATGAATCAAGTATAAAAACATAATAAAAGACATTGTTTGTGGTGTTACAGTTAGGAAAAGAGGGGAACCTCTCTTCCTAACTATAGGAATGCAAAGTTAGAAGTCCCAGACAGCCCTCCCCCTTAAAAAGGTCATTCACCTGCTTATTGACTATATCAAGAGTCACATAATATTCAACATTATCTTTGTCATTCTGTTATGTCATCTTGTAAGTTTCAGAGGCATTCTGCATTCTTTGCAGGAACGGCTCGGTGATTACTGTAGTTCTGCATGCCACTAAAACCTATTTTGTCTATCTCTAATTGTTTTGGTTCTTTGTTTCACTGGGCTACCCTCCCACTGTACATTTATTAAAATATATAGTCTAGATCACTTATTTCTTGTATGTCACGATGAATATTGTGCACATTAATTAAAAGCACTTCACCTTTTGCAAATCTTGAATTTCCACTAAGGTATATTTGATCAATTCTCCCTCCTAGAAAGAGATTTTCATTTAGGGAAGATTATGAGTATATTACAATAAAAAAAAACACCCTCAGTTCAAATTCTCAATCTTGCCACACATTTTTAGGGGAGGGGGGTTTATCATATTAATGCACAAGTTATTGACTTTCTGCTTGATAAACACTGCCTCAAGGGAACACTTTAACTTTTGGTCCTCAATTGTTTGCAGTTGATGATGCTCTTAATAACTATCACCAGATCAATCATTTGAAGGTATTTATCTTCTTCTTCTCACTTTTTCTTAACATCTGGTTTTAACATCATTACCATAGAAATGCTTTCTTTGGAATATTCTGAATTTTGTTGTCATAAAAAAATATGCATAACTTTCATTTTATTCTCTCTTCTTGCCTTTCTCACTGGGATTAATGTTTTCTTTACTTCTTTAGCACGCTGTTTATCTCCATCTGTTTTTGAACTCAAAAAAACTCCCAGCTATCTACCACCTTCATTGCTTTACTAAACACATTGGTTGTCATTACTTTTGTCTTTTTATTAATTCATTAATCCTTATTTTTCAATTATGGATGTGTTTTCTTTAGCTGCGAAAGAAATGTGTTTATTTTTAGCTAACATAATTTCATCTGCATTACTACAGCTCTGGCTTCGAATTGATACTGCAGATGTCTTCTCTTTTTGTCTTGCCATGTATTAGTTGTGTATGTTAAACAGATACACAGACAATATGTATCTCTGTCTGACTCCTTTTCAAATGCACAGTTATTTATTTTCCAAATTCAGTTCTTACAATGGCTTATAAATTATAAATTTCATTGTAAATATTTCTTAATAGAATCATCAGATGCTCCCACATAGCTATTTTAGTAATTTGTCTTACTTTTTCCTTCAAAGTCTGCACAAAGACCTGCTAGTAATATCCTTTCAAAAATCACTTTATATCAAAGTGAAGAGGGCTAAAGTGACTGAAATCTTACTGGGATATTGTAGACATGATTGCCTAGTTTCTGCCATTTTCTGCTTTTGTCTTTCTGCTGTATGGTTCTATTGGTTTTGTGTTTTTACTTTCAACTTTCAGAGTCACTGGGAGTTGAGCAGTGAACAAAACAAACAAACAAACAAACTATAAAATTGTTATTTCTATCATCAAGTAACAATTGCATAAAATTGGAAAGCACTGTGAAGTCTGCTTTAGCAGGCTGGAAATAGGATTACATCATCCCTTCTAGGAAGCGATGAAGGCCATTCAGGTAGCCCTCAATTTACAGCAATTCATTTAGCAAAGTTACAATGGCACTGAAAAAAGTGTTTCATAACAAATCCTCACAATTAAAATTGTTGCAGGATCCCTAAGCTTACGTGGTGAAAATTAAGGCAACCAGTATGCCTTTTTGGAGGAGCAGGTGGGGGCCGTGGCCAGGGGGGCCTTTGCCCAGGTTCGGCTAGTACGCCAGCTACACCTGTATCTGGACTGAGATGCCCTTCGCATGGTCACTCATGCACTTGTCACTTCCTGACTCGACTACTGCAATGCTCTCTATTTAGGACTGCCCTTGCATACCATCCGGAGGTTTCAGCTGGTGCAGAATGCGGCCGCGCGGGTTGTGATGGGGGTTTCCCAGTACTCCCATGTTATGTCCCTCCTGTGCGAGCTGCATTGGTTGCAGGTTGCCCTCCGGGTGAGATTCAAGGTATTGGTATTAACATACAAAGTCCTTCATGGCTTGGGTTTGGGGTATTTGTGAGAGCGTCTCCTGCCAACATCGAATATTGACCGCCCTGTGCGAGCACACAGACTGGGACCCCTCGGGGTGCTGTCCGCAAGACAGTGTCAGCTGGCGGTACCCCAGGGAAGGGCCTACTCTGTAGCGGCTCCCGCCTTGTGGAACCAACTCCCCGTGGGGCTCCGTTTGGCTCCACTCTTTCCGCCACGATCTGAAAACTTGGCTGTTTGAACAGGCCAGGTTGGACTGACCTCTCGGGGAGTGGGGTTTTAAATTGATTTTATGTGGGCTTGTAGTGTTTAATTTGTTTTTAATGTATTTATTGTTGTTATTTTTAGTTGTGAGCCGCCCTGAGTCCTTTCGGAGAGGGGGCAGCATACAAGTCCAATTATTAAATTAAATTAAATTAAATTTAGAGCAGTTGCAGCATCCCAGGGTCATGTGAGTTCCATTTGCGACCTTCCTAGCTGACATTTGACCGGCGAAGTCAACAGGAGAAGCCAGATTCATTTAATGGCTTTGAGTCACTTAATTGTAATAATTCACTAAACAAGCTTGGCAAAAAGTTTGTAAAGTCAGGCACAACTTACTTAACAACCACCTTGCTTGGTAAAGGAAATTCTGGTCCTAAATGTGGGTTAAAAGTCAAGGACTACCTGCACTGGCAAATGAGCCGATTTCTTTTCTGTAAGTCAGAAATGGAAGTTCTGTTTTTTGTGAGTTTATGATAAAATTACTTTTCTATGCTTATTTGTTAATTGGCATTTATTAGTTGAGTGGTATAGAGAGTTTGGATGTAAGTGATAAAATAGTGAAAATAGTGATTTCCAAAATATTTAATGAGTATTTTAATTGCTCAAGTACTTAATATTTATAGAATATTATTTGAAAACCTATTAATCATGTCTGTCATACAAAGTGGTAATAGGAAAATGGCAAAGGTCCTGGAGGCCCTGGCCTCATATGTCTCCTCCTTCTGTCTCAGCCTCTGACATTTCTCAGCACACAGTCAGAGCATTGAGAAAATAATTAGAGGTTATGCTTTAGACAAAGGCCAACATTGCAACAAGTGTACATGCAACAAATTCCAGGGTGGGAAATATCAGATTAATTTTACCAATGCTTAGCCAGGTGTGGGGGAGAAGGGAATAAAAGGAAAAGGTTTTGGCAGGAAGAGAAAGAGACAGTGGAAGTATGAGAGGAGGAAGGAGGGGTTGTCTGGGGGAAAGGCAGAAGGCAAGGATACGAAGGGATGCCCAGGGAAAAGGAGGCCTGAGAGGATAGAAAAAGAGGCTTAAGGGGGAAATGTAAAAAAAGGCCTGGGGAAAGGGAGAGGAGTGAGGGCAATAGGGAGGAGAGGAGAGACTTCCATGGGGCATGCCTGAGGGAGAGAAGGGGGAAATGATGGGAGAGGCTTATGTGGGGCAAACCTGAGGGAGAGAAGCGGGATAGGATAGGAGAGGGTTCTGTTGTTGTGGCCTACCAGATTCAGACAGTGAGGAGGTTGGAGAGGAACATGGACCAGTCCTGGAGTCTGGGGAAGGCTCTGATGAGTGCTCTGTGTTGGAGGCAGAGATGGGGCCAGGGCCATCTGACAGTTATCAGCTGCCTTCAGAGTCGGAGATCAGTGGAGCAGAAGAACAGTTGGAGCCTGCTCCTGATGTGTGCATGCAGAGAGCTGCCAGGAAAAGGGAACAGTTTTAAGGAACAAGTGTCAACTCAGAAGTAAAGGCACAGGTGGATGGTGAATGGCTCCTCCCATAGGGAATAAAGAGGAGCAAAAGGGAAGTGGTGTTTGCAGGAATAAGTCCATTTAATTGGTGTGAGGATTTGTTTGTGTGTCTCAGAGATTCCTTGCCAAGTATTTTCTTATACAGCATTGTGCTTGGAAGCTATTGGCCTGGCAACTCTCCAACCCTGATAAGGTCTGTGGTTGTAAATCACCCTTGAAAGACTGTTTGCCAGGACTTTGCTGGATGTGAATGATAGGAATTCACATTAGCCTAATAAAAAGGGGTTTTGTTGGGACAAGGAGTCTGCTTTGTGATTTTGTGAAGCCTAGGTCAGAACATCTGTGGGGCAAGCCTGAGGGAGAGATGGACAGGATAGGCTTTTGTGGGGCAAGCAGAGGAATCCATGAAGGAGCAGAGGCAGTGTAAGGAGAGCCCAGCAGGCAATCCAAGAGATGGAGAGAGAGAGAGAGAAAGGAAGAAGCGCCAAACAGTCACATGAATACTGTTAAGTTTGCATGAAGAGTCAGACGCGGAGTGCTTCAGTGAAGAGTTTATTAGTGACTACAGCTCATAACAGACCTGACTTGGCTGGGCTGCGGCTGCTACTTATAGCCAGCAGCCACAGTTGCCAGCCAATCAGAGTGCAGGATTTTCCCGCACTTTTTAAACCAATCATTTCTGACATTGTACAAGAACAGTTCAAACTAAACCAATGACATTCAAACCTGTATACATAACACCCCTCCCCACTAGGTTCAGTCCATACTCAAACCCCAACCTATCTAATGTATTCTTTTAAATAGGTGGGGCTCTTACGTGTAATGCTTGAGACCTTCGTGGTTCAGAAGTTTTAATGTTCTCACCCAGTGAGAGGAAATGTGTCTGTTGACATTTCCCTACTCAGGCTTCCAGTGAAAGAAGACCGTGTTTGATTGTTACAATCTGGTCTCTCCTCCCAACCCATCTCCAACCCAATGTCAGCACCCAAGTCAGGTAGTGATGTGCAATCTTCCACTTGTAAGGATGGATTTTGGCATTGTGACAGGTTTTGGGATGGTTCCTGTCATAATGGCTCGTTACACATGGGGTTGATTCTTGCTTGCTGATTATCCTCATGTTCCTCCCCCTTCCCCCTAGAAAAGGCATTAGGTATGGGAACTATAGAGGAACAATTGCGATGTTCCTGAGGTAACCTGGATCTAAGCTGATCAATGTGCCTGCTCCAGAGGACTGTTCGTACCCTGTAAGAACGAGGGCCTGTGATTTGAGTTATTTCAGCAGGAATCCATGAAGGTTCACCCATAAGGTTCTTAGCATAAACAGAATCACCCACACTGAACGTGCGAACTTTGCTAGTGGAATCTAGTGGTGTGTTGGGTGCGTAAGTGGGATGAAGGTGGTCAAGGGGAGACCTAAGTTTCCTACCCATCAACAACTCTGCTGGGGATAAGTTAGTTGATGAGTTAGGAGTGATGTGCTGAACACTAAGAAGTTTTTCAACTTTCTCAGTGATGTCCCAGGACCCAATTGCTGAAGCTTTTCCTTGGTAAAACATACCATGCATTCAGCCCGGCCGTTAGCTGAAGGGTGCCCAGGGGCAGTAAGGGCATGTCTGATACCCTGTTGTGCTAGATAGGATTCAAAAAGGTTTTTTTTTTTACATTTGTTGCAGCCTTCTCCGAAGACTCAGGGCGCTTACAATTTTTGGGATACAACCCAGTGTGCTCAGCAATAGCCTTCATTCCATTGTATATGCCTGCTTATTACTAAGCGGCATTTTTACAAGGTCAGGAGGATGGAAGGCTGAGTCAACCTTGAGCCTGGTGGGATTCGAGCCTACAGTAATTGTAGACAGCTGGATCTTAAGAGCAGGCATTTACAGCCTGAGCCACCCAAGGCCTGAGCCACCCAAGGCACCCAAGGTTGGATGTAAATTGAGGGCCATTGTCAGAGACAAGAACATCAGGTAACCCGTGGGTTACAAAAAGCTTTTTAAGCTGCTTGATAACAGCATCAGTTGTGGTGGATGCCATAGGGATGACCTCTAGCCATTTGGAATATGCATTTACTATAATAAGGAAGGTGTGCCCTCTGGTAGGGCCAGCAAAATCAATGTGAATCCTGGACCACGGGCCCCTAGGATATTCCCATTCCTGTGTGGGGGCAAGAGGTGGGGCAGGCCTGACTACCTGACAGTTGGGACAAGATGCAACCCAGTTTTCAACCATTTTGTCAATACCTGGCCACCATACATAACTCCTGACCAATCCCTTCATTCTGACAATACCTGGATGACCCTCATGTAACATTTCCAAAACCTATCTTTGCAGTTTTGCAGGAATAACCACCCTGTTACCCCACAAAATACATCCTCTTAATACAGATAATTCAGTTTGCCTGGATTTAAAAGGTTGGGCAAGGTGAGGTAGATCTTGAAAAGACCAACCTTTATTCATCCAGCCTATAACAGGAGCCAATAAAGTGTCTTTGGCAGTCTCTCTGGCAATTTCAGCAGCATGTAATGGAAGCTTGGCAACAGTTTCTAGAAAAAAGGTGTGCGCCTCAGGTTCACAGTCCTCAGTGTGAAATGGAAGTGGGCAGCGACTCAAAGAATCAGCATGGCCAATGTCTTTGCCAGGCTTGTGGATGAGCTTGTATGAATAAGCAGCAAGAAATTCAGTCCACCTCAGCATTCTTGGTGACAGGATAGTGGGTGTAGGTTTGTCTCCTGCCACAATGCCTAACGAAGGTTAGTGATCTGTGACAATGGTAAATGTTTTCCCATATAGATACTCATGGAATTTCTTGACAGCTGCAACAATTGCCAATGCTTCCTTGTCCAATTGGCTGTAATTCTTCTCTGCTTTGGTCAAAGTGTGAGAGTAAAATGCAATAGGGGCTTCCCTCCCGGTGGGAAGCTTGTGGCTCAAAAACCCCCCTCCACTCCAAAAGGGGATGCATCACAAGTAAGTACAACAGGCAAATTCTCAGAGAACTGTATGAGTACAGCATCAGACGTGATTAGTCTTTTAATATTGTTGAATGCTGATTGTTCCTTTCTGCCCCAGACCCAAGCAGATTTTTTGTCCAATAATCTGTGTAATGGTTCTGCAATGGTTGCCTTCTGAGGTAGGAACATGTGATAAAAGTTAATAAGTTCAAGGAAGGCTTGCAAATCTGTTTTGCATTTTGGTCTAGGGGCTTCTTTGATTGCTTGAACCTTGGCATCTGTAGGGTGGATGCCATGCTTGTCAATCATGTAGCCCAAGAACTCAACCTTGTCAGTTCTAAGAGTGCATTTTTCTTCCTTGACTTTTAACCCCGCTTTCTTGAATCTGGTAAGGACTTCTCTGAGTCTCTCTTGTAATTGAGTGTCATTTTCACCAGAGATTAACACATCATCAAAATAAAGCACTACCCCTGGCAGTCCTTGGAGCATCCTTTCCAAAAGGCTTTGGAAGATGCCTGGCGCCACACTTACTCCAAACTGTAACCTTTTACATTTGAAGGCACCTCTATGAGTCACAATGGTTTGGGCCTCTGCAGTGGCATCATCAACTGTTAGTTGTTGATATGCCTGGGCCAGATCCAATTTGGCAAAGACTGTGCCCCTGCCAAGTGAATGTAATAAATGATGCACCACTGGAACTGGATATGCGCTCTGTTGTAGCGCATGGTTCAATGTCCCCTTATAGTCCCCACAGATTCTTACTGACCCATCAGTCTTGACTGGTGTGACTATGGGTGTCTCCCATCTGGAGTGGTCAGTGGGCTCTAAAACTCCTTGAGCTATTAGTTTATCTAATTGTGCATCAATTTTTCCTTTAAGGCAAATGGGACCCTTCTGGGCTTTAAACGAATTGGGGGCACCTTGGGATCTAGGTTGAAAGTGATAGGGGTCCCCATATACTTGCCCAATCCATTGCTGAAGACCTCTGGAAACTCAGACTTCAAGGCCTCCTCCCATTCAGTGTTGCTCATGTGATTGATGCCAGTCACCTCGATGCCTAGTGGATTGAACCACTCAAGTCCCAGCAAGCTTGGGCGATCCTTGTCCACGATGGTCAGGGGCAAACGTTTGGTGTGGCCTTTGAACTTCACGTTGAAATCTCTTGTTCCAACTACTGGAATCTTGTTCCCTTGGTAGTCTTTAAGAGTCAGTGCTTGCTTCTGGAAATGTTTCTTCTGAATGTTGGGAAGTAGCCTGTGAATAGTGTCTCATGACACCATAGATAAATAGGAGCCTGAGTCCACTTCCATTTGGCAAGGCCTTCCTTCAATTAGTACCTTCACATGTACTTTTCTGATTCTTAAGGGTGAAGAATGACCAATGGTGACTGTTTGATGAGTTTCATTCTTCCCATTTGCTTCTGTGTTGCGCCCCATTTTCTCACTGAAGTTGTTAGGCTTGAATTCTTTGTCAGGAAACTTCCTTCTGTGTTCTGAGTTCTGCATGATTTGCAGACTCTTGCTAGGTGACCTCTTTTTTCACAACGAAGGCAGATGGTATCAAGAAACTTGCATTCAGTGCGGGGTGGCTTCCCCACAACCTCTGCAGTAAAAATCTTGCCTCTTTCTTCCCAGGTCTTTCTTTTTCCTCTCCATTCTGAGTCTATAAATTCCTTCCTCCACCTCACTACAGTCTGACTCAGAATCTATTTGCTCGCAATGAGTTGTTGTGGACTTTTCCACATCAGGATGGCTTGAGGCCTTGTTAATTTTCTTCATGGCTGCTGCTGAGGACTTGGTGGCTTCTGCTGAGGAGGCCTCTTCTATGGCTTCCTTCAACGTGATCTTAGGTTTTAATAATAATTTGCTCTGAAGCACCTTGTCTTTGAGGCCTAGAACAAATCAATCGCGCATGGCCTCTTCCAAGTTGTTAAACTCGCATGCACCCCCAATGTCTCTTAAACTTGCCACGAAGTCGTTAACGTTTTTGCTTTCCCCTTGATCCTGACGGTAAAACTTGTGTCTCTTAATGAGGCACGATACTTGTGGGGTGTAATGGGCTCTTAAAAGCTTTTCTAAATCAGGCCAGTCCATTACCTTCACGTCTGCAGCTCCCGCCAATGCCTTCACCATCTTGAAAACTGCCGGACCGCAGTGCGTGAGAAAGACCGCCCTCTTCCGCTTCTCGGAAATGTCGGCGAGATCGTTTCCCTCCAAATACATTTGGAAACGATCCGCATACGAGTCCCAGTCTTCTGCCATTGGATCTAACGGGGCTGGGGGGGTGTTCAGCGCAGCCCTCTCTCTCAGCTTGTTTTCCGCATCGTCTTCTCTTCAGGAAGGATCCCACCTTCGTCACCAGTGTTAAGTTTGCATGAAGAGTCAGACGCGGAGTGCTTCAGTGAAGAGTTTATTAGTGACTACAGCTCATAACAGACCCGACCTGGCTGGGCTGCGGCTGCTACTTATAGCCAGCAGCCGCAGTTGCCAGCCAATCAGAGTGCAGGATTTTCCCGCACTTTTTAAACTAATCATTTCTGACATTTTACAAGAACAGTTCAAACTAAACCAATGACATTCAAACCTGCATAACATAACATCCATGCTGGGAAAAGACTGACTATTGCCCCACAATGTGACCTGCCTGCTGAGAGGAGACTGACCACTACAACACTACATGACCCAGGCCAGTAGAGGTGCCTGAGTGAGGGACCAGTGTGGACTGGTGGCCATACCAATAGGACCAGGAGAACCTGGACTCCAACGGCCCTTTCAGGGGTAGTGCTACAAATGTTATTCTATCACTAAAAAACAAACTAACTGAATGATTTCTGATAGTTACAGAATCAAAGAATCTGCTTAAATAAGATGTTCACTTATATTTAATATAAATCTCAATCTCTTCATACAACAGACCTTATAATATAGCTGGGATGTAATAAATATATAAGATATACAGTATACGTTACCGTATACAGTAAATGTGCTGCCAAAAAATGAACTTTTTCTTTGCTAATATTAAAGTTTAAATAGATTTAGAAACTTTAGCATTTCTAAATATTCTGAAATATTAATATTTTAAAAATCTGAATTTTCCCCCTTGATTTCTTATTGGTATTATTTCACATAGTAAAATGTTGGTCTTATAAACATTATTAAAATCTGGAAAGTACTTAGTGCATATTTTTTGTAGGAAGGAGGACTCACCCAAGCAGAAGTTCAAATATCATTGATCCAAGAACTAAGTAATTGACAAGGTAATCCTACAGCTTCAGGAGAATATAATTGAATCCAAAGGTTCAAGGCACTGAGCCAAGCCCTAATCCTTCTGGTTGAAAGTTAAGCTTCAAGCTGGGATGCAAAGGCCCACACAATGATTAAAGCACAAGGGAACTTGTCCATACATTGCTTACAGAAGCTGTCACAGCAATTCAAAACAACCATTGAATAATAAGCTTGACCTTAAAGTTGTTAATGCTGGTTCTGCATATTATTAAAGTTTTGTATAATAAAGAGAAAATTCTGGATGAGAAGTCAGACCTGTCTTCTATTCCCAAAATCTGGGTGGCAAACAGTTGATTGTTCCTTTCTGGGAAATCTATTCACCCTTAGTTTTGTATTGGCACTAGCAACAGTCCCAGACTAGGTTGGGGCAGTGGCATGTTATCTATTATTATCAGTGAGAGCCTGCAGACATATATAGATATCATTTTGCATCAGGTGTAAGACCTTATTTGCATTTAGATACAAGGGGCAGCCTAAGAATAGAATAGAATAGAATTCTTTATTGGCCAAGTGTGATTGGACACACAAGGAATTTGTCTTGATGCAAATGCTTTCAGTGTACATAAAAGAAAAGATACATTCATCAAGTCAAGAATCATCAGGTACAACACTTAATAATAGGCATAGGGTACAATAAGCAATCAAATCATACTAGGAAACAGTCAATATAAATCGTAAGGATACAAGTGACAAAGTTACAGTCATACAGTCACAAGTGGGAGGGGATGGGTGATAAGGAGTGATGAGAAGATTAGTAGTAATAGTAATGCAGACTTTGTAAATAGTTGGACAGTGTTGAGGGAATTATTTGTTTAGCAGTGATGGCATTCAGGAGAAAACTGTCCTTGTGTCTAGTTGTTCTGGTGTGCAGTGCTCTATAGCATCATTTTGAGAGAAGGAGTTGAAACAGTTTATGTCCAAGATGTGAGGGGTCTGTAAATATTTTCACAGCCCTCTTTTTGACTCATGCAGTGTACAGTTAAGTCTGTTATATATGCACAGGTTCCCCCATTTTACAGCAGCATCCATGTCAGGACTGCATGATGTTATTACTGAGTTGACAATAGATTTTCCCAAAGTGATAGTGTTTGGACACTTCAACCTACCTTGGCAGCCATGACAAGTATGAACCTGACCCAGTTTAATGAGGGACAGACACAAATGAAACTAAGGTGCTCAGGCAGATGTAGTTAGGAAGAGACACTTCAAATGGAAAGTGTCCACCTACCTCTGGAAGAAAATCCATCTTGAGTCTGACTGAATATTGGTCCTGTTGACAGTACCTGTTGACCTCAGATTTCCAACAAAAGTGACTGAAGCTTAATGTTGCGGAGTGATATGGGATCACTTTGAACCCATGAGCCCTGATGTTGTTTGCATTGTCAACTCTGCCACTTTATCATTGGATCCCTGTTCCTCATGGTGGGTTAAGGCCACCAATGAAGTACTGAAGGTTGGGTTCAGGAAGTGCTAAAGGTTTCTTTACATGAAAAGTATTTAACAGAAACACTTAAAGAGGTAGCAGTGGGCTCACTACTCAAGAAATGTACACTTGCTCTGCCTTAATTTTAGATCTGTTTCCAACTTAACCATTTTTAGGAAAGGTTATGGAGAAAGTTTGCAACTCCAAAGAGCTCAAAAGGAACTGTATTTGGACCTTGGGCAGTCACATTTCAGGTCAACACAGGTAGTCCTGGACTTACAAAATTTCAGTGCCAGTTTAAGTTACAACACTAGGTATTGTCCCCCCTACCATAGTGTGATTCCAACTGAAAGGGAAAATAGAGATCTCTACTATACAGAATTGTCTCCGGGGTCTCTCCTCACCACTTCTTTAACATCTATTTTTAACAACAATAGTTGTATATTGATAGTCAGTATTATCAATTCTTAAAATTATCAGGGAGAAAGAACTATAGTTTTGATTGCAAAGTTGAGTAAAGTAATATTTCTTCAAGTTGCATTAAATCTATTTCATTTTAACATATAACATTTTAAAATAAACAAATGAGGATATTTTATATTTCTGGAATCTTTGATATAAAAGTACAAATCCATTTTTGAAGCAGGCATTCTTTTTCTCTTCATATACTCATACCATATCATTATTAATCAGCCTAAAGTCTTTGAAACTCCAGGAAGCAATTGTTTAGACTAGATGGCAGTGAAGGAAGTTTGATGTCATTACAAGAAGTAATAATATCTGGGCTCATGAGAAATGAAATAATAGTCTAAACTTGTTTTCTCATCTAAAAACAAAAAGCCTCCACTCTTAACACAGTTCCACACACATGTGAAGGAGTCATGCATTAAAAAGGGTGGCATCATTAGAAAAACTGATACAGTGTGAAGAAAAGAGTGATATAATTTCTGTAGATGTAAATTCCTGCTCAGTCCTTTTATTGGCCAGACATGGATTAAAACTGCACAGAAGAACTCATCTGGAACATCTTGCAAGTACTCCTAGGTTCAATCCTTGTATCTCTGTTAAAAATTGAGGGGAAAAGTAAGTGGTATAAAAGCAGTATTCTACCAAAATCTGTCTTCCAATGTTCTGAGGGAGAAGCTTTTAAAGGTAGTCCTTGACTTACCTCAGTTCATTTAGTGACCGTTCCAAGTTACAACAGCCCTGAAAAAGTACCTTATGAGCGTTTTTCACACTTACAACCATTGTAGCATCCCCATGGTCATGTGATTAAAATTCAGATGCTTGGCAACTGACTCATATTTATATCGGTTGCAGTGTCCCAGAGTCATATGATTATCTTTTGCAACCTTCTAACAAGCAAAGTCAATGGGGAAGTCAGATTCACTCATTTAACAACTGCAGTAATTCACCTAACAACTGTGGCAAGAAAGGTCGTAGAATGAGCCAAAACTCACAATGAATGTCTCACTTAGCAACAGAAAGTTTGGGCTTAGTTGTGGTCATAAGTTGAGGATTACCTGTACTTAGTTTATTCTCAGTGTATTTTCAAATTTCTTTCAGATTTTGCTTGGCATTGTTTTTACTTACTTGTGAAAAATATGCTAATGTAGGTGTGTTTTTTCCCCTTCATGATGCTTGTATTCCAATCATTGCAGCCTTCCTTGGATTGGACAGAGACCTAAATAGTCCCTTCTTGCTAATTTGATTTGATATATGGCAATTTATTTATATTCCTGGGTCACTGTAACATACATTGTGTAAAGAAGGACAGATCTGATAATTGTAAGCATTTCTTAAGCTCCATTATTTATTGATATGCAGTATGCATACTAGCTGGCATAAAAGAAACACCCAGAATTCGTCAAGGAAATATGGTAGATGACAGGCTGAGCTTTTAGTTTCTTTTCTTGTGTAAACAGAATACGAATAAACCACAATTCTCCCAAGCCTTCCCAATCCAAGCTGGAAAAGAAGATTGCTATATCTCATTCCACAAATGTGTGAGTTTATCCTCTGCAACTATCTTTATTCTGTGCTTCATATTTGGTTTCAGTGTGTTTGCACCTTAGGTGTTGAGATCAGATTTAACTCTCTATAATATGAAATCTGTATGGAAACTTTTCAGATGTGGTAAAACAATACCTGGTGACGATTACATATGAGTTTAAGACAGGTTACTCAAATTGCAATTTTAATTCCACATACAGTATGCTTACTAAATGTCTTTGCTTTGAAAGCCTGTCTTTATATAAATCTGACATTGTCTTGGGTAGACTTTAATTTAGCTTTAAGCTAATACACATTTTGCACTCCATTTTTGCATTGTATTGAAATGTACTGTATTGAATTTAAGTGATTTATGATGTCCGTTTTTTCCCCCAAAAGAGGATGGTATTTTTGTATAATATGTCCAATTTTAGTACATGTACTGCCAAAATAAGCATAGAATGAGGCTTACTGTTGATAGCATCAAGCTTACAATCTATTTTAAGCTAAAACGTTTAACAAGACCCTGCTACATAGCATTTAAAGCTCAATTCAAGATTTTATGCTACACAAATCCCTAAGAATGATTTTCATGGGGAAACCTTAGCTGACCGACTTTAAGACTCTAGGATGACATCTTTAATAGCTGATAAAGTCAAGGATGTCTCCTTTCCTACTGATCTGAACATTATTGATCAATGCAGAAGATTTTTTTTCCATCTTTGTAACAGGGAAGAATTTCCAAATCTTTGTAACAGGGAAACATTTTCCTTCAGCTAGAAAGATGAAGACCATATTTATCTAAATGCTGGTATATTTAGGTAAAGAAGAAACATGAAGTAGTAAGTTAGGAACCTCAATATTTCTTGAGTGTAAAAGCCACAGGTGGTATTCAGCAGGTTCTGACCAGTTCTGGAGAACTGGTAGCAGAAATTTTGAGTAGTTCGGAGAATCGGCAAATACCATCTCTGACTGGCCCTGCCCCCATCTATTCTATGCCTCCCGAGTCCCAGCTGATCGGACGGGTCTTCTTTTGTTGCCCTGCACAGGAGAACGGAGCTGGAAAGCAGGTTAGTGGGGTGGGGAGGGAATGGGGATTTTGCAGTATCCTTCCCCTGCCACGCACACCAAGCCATGCCCACCAAGCCACACCCACAGACCGGGTAGTAAAAAAATGTGAATTCCACCATTGGTAAAAGCCCAAAGAAAGAGTCTAATTTTTATATCATGGTGGAGTCAGGCAATTGAGCTCCCACATAGAGACTTGGAGGCAGTTAGAAAATGCCACCTTATCTACTTTACTTTTTGGTGGGAGGAAGAAGGTTTTTGTCTGTTTTGGCTACAATAGCAGTCTTAAACTGTAATACAAATGTGAATCCATGCTGGTCTTTCAGTTCAAGACTAGCCATAGATGCCAACTTGACAACTTCTTTCCTAGACAAGTCTTGGAAACTTCCATTTTTATTCACTTTAACAAATGAAAAAGTGTCTATTATAAGAAACCCACATAGAAAATGCTCCACTTGCACTCGGTGCAAGCTTAGCATCTACAAATTCTGTGGAAGTTTTGCTTTCCGACAAGCTGTTCCATGTAGAATATGAGGTATCTTTTCAGCACTTTCAAACTGCCAGATCTCTCTTTTTTTCCTCTGGCTCTCAATGTTTGACAAGGAAACAAATGAATGAAGGACATGAGAGGTAAATGAAAACATGTCACAGAATAAAAAACAAAGTTCAAAAGCTCTTAATAAATTAAAATTAACAAAAGCAATTTGCAGAGTGTTTTATGTATGTGACAGCAACAGGGTTTTATTGGTGTGATATCATAATTTGGCTGTCTTTGACCTGCTCTTCTTGGCAGCACTGCTTCCAAGACATTATGCAAAGTCTATGCCAGCTGACAAAATGCAATGCTGAGGTAGAGCGTGGTTTTCCTGGGTAAAAAGGGGAAGTTAAGCAGAGCCATAGAAACATTTCATTTGATGAGAAACTTGTAGCTCTTTACTCCAGTAACTATTTGCATGACCTGGATAAAAATGAGAATAAAGAGATGAGAATAAATTAAACTTTGAAATAACATATTCTTGGGTTCTTCTTTTACTTTCCTAGCAACCATCATTTTCATGAACACTTCAAAATATTTTTTTCAGCAGCCCACTTTAAAATGGACTGCTTATAAGCTTATCTGGATTGGCACATAGATTTACATGCTCTGTGCTATTTTAAACCCTATTAAAATAATCTGAAGTCATGTCTAACTATCCACAATAAAATGGATTAGACAAACCAGCTGATCAGACATAGAAATTGCTTCAAGGGCTTTTTCAGTCTTGCCTCTCATTTAGAACAATTTTCACATGAATTAGTGTATTAAACATAATTCCTATATGATTAAACTAATTTGCACATTACATCAATTTTAGGAGATTTCCTAAAAAGTATCACAGCACCTAAAGCTCTTAATTATAACCTTTCACAATTGTATTCATGTAACAATTTTGCAAATATTGGATTTTTCCATTAATAAAGCAACTTCTAGATATGGTATTGTCATCCAAAAACCATTTAATAGTATCACTAATTTCTCAAGGATGAAAAAATACTTCCATTTGGAAAATGACAGTATTCTTGTTATTTTTATGTATGAATGATATTAATATGATTTGCACATCGATTTCATTCATGAATATTATAAGAATCTCCAACCGTTGTGTCAATATCAATGCTCAGCTGTTTGGAGCAACTTAAATGCGCCCTGTGAACTCTGAGAGATTTTACACAATCAACAGCTTCCTTTCCTCCATCTCTGTTGTATATTTTATACCAGCTGAATATGAAATGTAATATACATTAAAAGCCTTAAATTGGTGTCATTCATTATAACTCAACAATTCATTCTGTAATAGTGACGGTTTCTCGTTTATGATGTGTCAACATTGTATATCATTTTCACATGACTTATAAAAGAAGAAAATGTCACCTTCCTCTATTCTAAATTCTGTAACTATCGCTAAGGAAGAAAGCAGAACTACCTCTGTGAGTGCTCATCATTTCCATGAAAATTCTATCTATCTTTCTGCCTCCATCAAAAAAAAACCCCAAAGGAGCATAACTTCACCCCTAACTGCATAGGATAAAAGGCTCCTATTAATTGTTCTTAAAATTATTAATTAATTACATTTTAATTGAAGTTAAATAAAATCATATTGAATCAAAGCAGTCGACTGAATAAATAAGGCTCTTCTCAGAATTGCTTAAACTTGGAGTTTGAACCAAACTTTGTGCCAATGCACACTAATAATATAATGATGGCCTATCTGGAGCTGAAAGTAGACATGAACATTTGAAACTAAAAAAAAAGTACAACTTGCAAATCTTTAGCGGTGTTCAATAACCTATGATGATGAGGAACGCCAGCAAATTGACCTCTTCTGGGCTACATACAGCTTACATGTACATTTATCCTTCTGAAACTTTCCATAATTATTTTGAACACACACTAAAAGCCATTTTAGACTAGTGGCCATTTCCTGTATAAACCCTACAAACTGCCCACACCATCACATTCAGCACCAACTGAAGCTTCCAAATGTTCTCCAAATGTAAAGTACAGGAGCCTAATCTCTAGCATAAATGTCCTTGAATAGTACATCCCAGTCCAGGCACAGGCATAATTAATGCATGGTCCAAAGATGTCCGAAAGTCTTGCTAGCTGTGGCTGGCACCTGCTCCTCAGAAAGGATCCATAAGTCCAGGAGAAAACCTGGATTGTGCACTGATTCTGAGGCATGGAAATTCCATCCAAAACCAGAGATAGCTTTCCGGAACCAGGGTATCCCAAAGTCCACAGTCACTCAGTCTTGCTAGGGTTAAACTGAAGCCTGTTATGGCCCATCCAGGCCCCTCACAATCTCCAACCACTCAACAATCTGAATTTGTCAGCATCCTTTAAAAAATATTATGTGAAATGGCCTACAAATAAACAAAGGAATAAATATAATGAGATGAGATAAAGATTCACAGCTTGAGTCCCCAATTACATGCTGTCTCCTAGCCTTTAGTTATTTCCCAGACCTCTCTAAAATTTGTAACTAATTTTTATTTTAATCAGAAGAAAAAGGAAACTGTTAAATACAACCAGAGAAATCACATTTATCTATGTGTCAAATTTAGTCACCACCCATCCCGCTATGCATATTAAGTGTCTTTTTTTAGTCATGATGAGTTTTTGTTCAGTCTCCATTTATTTTTTAACTTGGTGCTCACCACGTGTTGGAATGTGGCTCCTGGCATACTGATCCCTCATCTGTAAAAATATGCACAGTCCTGGTTGACATAAAATGTTTGATGAGAATTTATAGTATTGTATAGTATTGTAAAGGCTGAAAAGAAAATGTGTCATTAAAATTAAAAGTAAACCATTATAAATAAAATATTTTTAAATCAATATTTTTTAGCAAAGGTCAAATGAGGACAAGGTGCTCATCAAGACCAGTGAAAAGATGTATGAGAAAACTCTACTCCTGGATCAGAGGTGGTATTCAGCAGGTTCTGACCAGTTCTGGAGAACCGGTAGCGGAAGTTTTGAGTAGTTCGGAGAACTGGTGGTAACCTTCCCCCAGGAGTGGGGAGGGAATGAAGATTTTACAGTATCCTTCCCCTGGAGTGGGGAGGGAATGGAAATTTTACAGTATCCTTCCCCTCCCATGTCCAACAAGCCATGCCCACAGAACCAGTAGTAAAAAATTTTGAATCCCACCATTGTCCTGGATCATCAGAAGTGATAAGCTGAAGAAGTAAAATAGCTAGTTTAAGTGTAGTGTTCTGTGGATGAATAAAAATGCAGGCAGCTTCTCCTCTCCTCTCCTCTTCTCTCCCCTCCCCTTCCCTTCTTTCCAGTTTTTCAGTACAGTGCAGTATTGAATCATAAGAGAATCACAAAAGAAAATTATAACAAAAGAGAAATTGACTTTTAAGAATGGAATGTGTCGCCACGTGTCCTCTGTGTGGGGTGCACCTAATTTAGGTTAGCAAGTGACAGAGCATTATGCTTTCTTAGCTAGAAAAATACCTTGTCAAGTTACACAGTCTAGAAAAGGAGTCTTTGAGAAAGTTTTGACTCAGACAGTGATAAGAGACAAGAGACAAATGGGAAGGAAGTGGGGAAGAATAGTGACATTTGGTGCTGAACCATATGTGCGTGGTTTGAAAGACATGACTGAACTGTTTTTGGTGCTCTGTTATTCTGACATTTAGAATGAGGCAATTTTCCATTTCCATTAATGTACTGCCAAATAGAGGGGGAATCTGAGACTAAAGAAAGCTGTTCTACAAACTTTTCCTAAGCATAATCAGCATACTTATTAAGCATTAGAGAAAAAAAAACCTTGCAATTTTAGAGCTCATCATTATACCATATAATTTTATTTATTTATTTTTATTTATTTATTTGTCAAGCAAGTATTAGATAACAGGTATAAGTATAAACATGATTATGAATGCATAAAATGAATACAAATAAAAAGAAACATTAGGACAGGGATGGTAGGCATGTTGGTGCGCTTATGCACGCCCCCTACAGACCTCTTAGGAAAGGGGTGAGGTCAATAGTAGAAAGTCTAAGGTTAAAGTTTTTTAGGATTGGGGGAAGAAACCACAGAGTCAGGTGGTGTATTCCAGACATTGACCACTCTGTTGCTGAAGTCGTATTTCCTGCAATCAAGTTTGGTGCAGTTTACCTTGAATTAATAAATAAATGAATAAAGCAATAAAGATACAGTATAGTTTTACAGTAGTACTCTGGAACATGTTTATACCTTATTCATTCATGTTTGATAATGTTCTGGTAGCTGCAATTATCATTTTGTAAGTATGTAAAATACCATGGATGTGCAACCTGGAGAAAAGATTTTCTAGCTAACATTAATGTTTATAAATGTAGGTATAAGATAGTATGCACTAATAAGAAATGTATAGTATAACTATATAAAATATAGTATAACTATATTCTACTAACAATAACTATATTATGCTAACTATTATAACTGCTTCTATCTTACACATAACTCTCTATTTTGTGGGAGACTCAATATATAGTCTATCTAGTATGAGAAATTGTATTAATTTTATAGGAACTTAAAAATATCAAGTTTATTTTGGGCTACCATATTGGACTCCAAAAATTGAGAGAATAATTGAAGTTAGAGTTTTCTTTATAATTTTCCAGGCTTATAAGAGTCTGTTCAGATTTTGTGGCACAGTAACTCTTGTTTATTGCTAGTGAGAGAAAGTTGCCAAAATAAAAGCCTTGACAACTATTATATGTATGTAGCATAGCAAACAGTTCTTGAATATGATGTACAGTAATTAAATGCATTGTTGTACATTTAATATTATACAGTTCAGGTCATATCCTTGCCCAATTAAATCAATAGTCCTCCATAGAATTGAGGTAGTCCTACCAGCAAGAAAGCTTATGATATAAAATCAGCTTTATAAAAACCAAGCTTTTAAAATCTGACAACACTTAACTGAATTCTCTTGTCTAAAAGACAAGTTGCTAGCTTTTGCATGTACACATTCTCTTTCTATGCATATTTACTTATTTATTACATTTTTTCTATAAGTGCCTGTGTATGTGCATGCCTGGAGTGAAAATATAATCTTAGCCCACTCAGAGTAATACTTTTACAATTAAAACCATTCAAAGATTTCAGGGAGAATCAAGAGCTAAAATATTATATAATGAACATCTTATATGCATTAGTCCTATGAATAATTCATGAATGTAAATTAGGATAAAATTCAAAATCCTCCTGATACTTTCAACAAAGAACGACTCAGACACAAAGACTAGGAATACCTCTCTTGAGTGTTTGGAGACGGATTACCACACAGAGTAACTGATAGATGAATGAAGTGATTTGATTCAGAATGAGTTAACTTCTCTCTTCCTGGTGTCAACCCTGTGGAACTGTTTTTCTCAGGAAACTATGAAGACCTGTGTATTAAGGCCAGGACATTAGTGGAGCCCAATATATGTGCACTTGTGTTATGAATTAGTTATGTTGTGTCCTAATTATTGTATTTCAATTAGTTTAATGCTATTTTTTCTTTTGTTTACAGTATGTTTTAATGTTGTTTTACTATTGTACATTGATTGTTAGCCACCCAAACTTAGTTAATTTACATGTATTTGTTACAAATAAACAAATGTTCATAAATGTCCATTTTTGCAACGCAAGGCATGATGGTTTGGGATTTAGCCAGGTGGTTGTGCAGTATTATGTACAGCTACATTAGACTGTGTTTAATTCTATAGGATTTGTCATGAAATGTAGCAACATTCACAAGACGAAAGCCACGTTGAATGATAAGCTCCATTCTTTTGTTTGTGCATGCAAGGCACAAGATACATATAAAGGGGGTAGGGCATGCATCACAATGCCATATAACAATGCTACTTTAATGAGACTGAACTTCCTTTCTTCCCTGACCATGCTGTTGTTCAAGATATATGTATTTAGGACTTATAATTACTCTATGAAAAGAGTGTTATGCAGATAAGAAGTAATCAACAAAGCTGACCCAGGAGAACAATTAAGGAGGGCTCTGAAGTGTTCCATATGAAGGACAAACTAGCACAAGTAAACTTTTAAAAAAACAATGATTGATAATGAAATGTTTAGGGAAATGTGCTGATACAAATTTAAAAACACCTTCCCCAAATTTCCAGCATGTTAGTAAGAATTTTGACCCAAGGGCAATATCTTAAGCTGTTTTTTCTTGTATGTTCCATTTAATTGTGAGACAAGTGGCCATGTTAATATGATTTAAAAATAAATAAATATATAGGCAACTTCTGACTTTCTTAGTAGGGAATCTAACAGGTTTGCACAAATTGGCCATTTTACCCTTTGTAGATTTTCACAAAACAATATCAGTAATTTGAGTACTTTGGTTAAATATGATATCAATGAAATTCGATGCTAGAGCTGTGATGGTGAACCTATCCCATGTGTGCTGAATGTGGTACACAGAGCAATCTTTCCAGACACGCCAGCCATCGCCCGTTCCTCTTCTGGGTTCTGGCATGCGCATATGCAGTGGCCAGCTGGTCTTCGCATGCGCGGGAGTGCCAGAAATTGGAAGTGCAGCTTCCCTGGTGTGTATGCATGCACCAGCCAGGTGGTCTTTGCACATACGGGAGTGACGGAAACCGGAAAAGCAGCTCCCTAGAGCGCATGCATATACTGGCCAGCTGGTCTTCACACATGCATGCACGTTAGAAACTGGAAGGCCAAGTGGCTGGTGCACATGCGCACACCAGGAAGTTAAGCTTGGACACTGTTGAGAAGATACCTGATCAACTGTGGTAGGAAATTCAATCGACCATTATTGGAATTGCAGAAGAACACATACCACACAAGAAGCCAAAGAAAAAGTGCAAGAGCTCTCAGATGAAACTATCAAAATAGCTGAGCAAAGACAAGCAGCCAAGGCTGCAGGAAAATGGGAAGAACTAAGAAGACTGAAAGCAGCTTTCCAGAGGGCAGCAAGAAAGGATAATGAAGTTTACTGAAATGAGTGATGCAAAAAGCTTAAAGTGGACTACATACCAGGAATGCATTTATGCAAGTTGAAAAGATCCAAGCATTATTTATTGCTCATAAAGACATGATTAAAAACAAGCAAGGGAAAGAATTGTCTAACCAATAAGGCATTAAGAACAGATGTTGACTATATACAGAAGAATGTACACAGGTAGCAAAGGGACTCAGCCTCAAGATGACAAGGAAAGAAAAGTAGAAATAGAACAGGGCATCCTGGAAAAAGAAATCATATGGCGATGAACCAACTGCCAAACAACAAGACTCCAGTTGTTGACACTGTTCCTGCAGAATTACTAAGATCTGTACCATCCACTCATTAGAGACCTATGCCAGAAAATCTGGGAAACCAACAGGTGGCCACCAGACTGGAAATGCTTAGTTCATTCCACAACTGAAAAAAGGTGACTCTAAAGATTGCTCCAATTATCACACAATTGTTCTCATTCCTTACATCAAAAGCTTCTGCTTAAAATTATGCAATAATATCTAGAACCAACCATCAAAAGGGGATTACCAATGTCCAAACTGGCTTCTGAAGTATTTGTGCTTATCATGCGAAGCTATGGAGAACCTTACCAGACCAGGGGTCCATTTGGTCAAATTGTGCAATCACTGTACACAAATCAGGAAGCCACTGTGCAAACACCATATGGAGACACTGATTAATTAAAAAAAGATAAAGGAGTGCAACAAGGTTACATTCTCTTCCCTTTCTTATTCAACCCGTATGCTGAAATGATCATGAGGAAGCTAGATCTTGAAGAGTCAGAAATTGGGGTAAAGATTGGTGGAAGAAACATCTTTGATATGCTGATGATACAACTCTCCTCTTAAAACAAAAAACAAAAAAAGCCTGGGAACATCTGGTTGAGAAAACCAAAGAAGGAAATGAGAATGTTGGTCTCTTCCTGATTATCAAAAAGAGCAAGCAAATGACTACTGCAAGGAAGGGAAATATCAACATAGAAATTGATGGTCAAGAGATAACATGTATAGAAATTCACTTTCCTAGGATCGTAGATAGTTCAAAGCACAAAAATAAAATGTCGAATTGCACCAGGTTACACAGCCATGATGAATATGAGCTGAATGTGAAAAAGCAAGGACATCAGCCTGGCAACCAAATGTAGGTGCTGCCTATTGTGATGCCTGTAGCTCCATATGATTGTGAAAATTGGAGCTCAAAAAAGTAACACAAGAAGAAAACTGACTCATTTAAGCTGTGGTGCTGGAGAAGACTCCTGAATATCACTTGGACAGCAAAGGTGACTAACAAGCAATTACTGGAGTGCATAACACCAGATGTGTCACTAGAAGGCAAAATCTCCAAACTGCCTCTAATTTATTTTGGCAACATTATGCAGGGAGGTTCACTGGCGAAGGCAATTATGTTTGGAAGAGTTAGTGGTAAAAGGAAACCATGCCATCAAAGAACATGGTGACATCATCAAAGCTGATACCAACATAGCATTAAACAATTCAAGTACTGTAAGATCAGGAGATGTGGAGAGGCTTGGCCGATAAAATTGCCAAGAGTCAGTCTCAACTGAATGGATAACATCATCACCATCAATAGGATGGTTTATTCTGTTATTAATTATTGTGCAAAGCTTTGAGTAAGTGTTAAACCTTTCTTCCAAATGTGTTGCACTTTAGATAAAAATTACCCTAGTTCGCATTTAGGAATAAAGAAAATAATATTCTAACATTAATGCAAGCCATGTTGTTAGTAGACAGTGTAGTTAGGACCTTACACTTACCAAGTGTGTTGATAACTATTATTCTAATTGGCTTATGAGCTTCAAGACTGATTACTTTTTTTTCAACACTGTATTAGCTTCACCCACATTCATAGTACTGAATATTAATGTGGCACAAATGATATAGACACTGAACCTAATTTAGTAAATGTGTACTTGTAATCTCACCAAAGGCCCTCTGGGATATTATTATGGAGATTTATGGGGGAAATGCAGTTGTAGTAATTTTGGGATGCCTTTTTTATCACTGGAGATTTTTGTAGTATGAAAAGCTAAAATAACTTCAGATATATTTACAACAATTGCTATTAACTTTCTGACACTAGTTCTAGAACTCTGTGACAGAATCAATATTTCTACCCTGTTGTTGCCCTAAAGCAACAATTCAACATCTGCAAATGAGGTCAATTTACTTGCTACATGGATATAAAGTGAGATGCAAGGAGAATAGAAATTTGACTTTATAGTTTATTTTCTATAGCTGATTTATTCATATTATATCCTGAGCAAGCTCAATAGGATCAGAATGTTTCTTGGGATTATTTTTTGTTATTTTTTTTCTTGGAAATACATTTTTGACTGTAACTTACTTAAGTTATTGCATTCATGTCAATTTTATATTAATCGTATAATATGACTCACAATACAGTGTTGGATTTTCACATACAGAAAGCATATTGGCTGACTTATGTATCATTACTTTCAGGTTAAGAAAGAAGAAAGCAACAATCCAATATCTTATAGTCATAGCCAATCTTATTCCTCCAGACAAAAATAATTAAGGAAATGAGTCATAGCCTTAATTTTGTGAGAGAATACAGCCAAATCATGAGACATCCCTTGCTATCAAAACTGAAATCTTTTTAATGTAATGAGAATTCTACCTCCTCAAAGAAGTGATGTGAATAAAAGCTTTTACAAGTAGGACAAATACAAGAACTTACTCATATTTTATAAGGTTCAATAAAATAACAAAGGAAGCTTACTTATTATGTAGTGACTACAGTGCAACACTCAATTCCTTTTATTGAATGTTGATTTATTAGCTCTTATATTTAATGCTGAAATAAATGTGAATAATTTCACATGTCAGAAATACAAAAAAAAATTCAGGACTGTTATTTTAGGAAGGTCCTACTTTAATGGGACCATCACCAAATAGGTTGCACAAAAGACAATATAGCTATTAAAAATTGAAGGGATGAGACAGCTCATTTTTATTTAAAACATTCATGCAAATTGGTTTAATGTAACTAATTTCCATCTTATTGTATGATTTGAGCACTCACATCTTGAAGCTATTGTGGCTTATTATGTCATAATAGATGAGATCTATTGATGATTGGTGTTAGTGGGATCATTGTTATGTCTTGTAGATGTGTACGTTTTAATCTTGCAAAATTATTCATAGTTACTTATTTGATATGGGTGGCTATATAAATCATATAAATCAGAATAAATAAATAAATAAATAAATAAATAAATAAATATAATAAGTTTGGTCTAAAGCAGGGGCCTTCAAACTTGGCAGATTTAAGACTTGTGGACTTCAACTCCCAGAATTCCTCCTACAGTCATATTAGTTCAGGAAATCTGGGAGTTGAAGTCCACAAGTCTTAAACTTGCCAAGTTTGAAGACCTAAAGCCTAAAATGTTATAAAGCCCCACTGAAATGGTTCATCGTTTCGGGAAAAAAGAATGATATGAAGCTCAGAAAGGAAAATAATAAATGTAAGTAGGGGAAAAATGCTCATTATTCAAAATATTCTTTTGCCAATTATGTCAACCAAAGAGAAAATAATGTAGAAAACATGAGTATTTCAAGTAATATTTCAAGCAGTATTTTCAAAAAGCATTTCAGATTTTATTGTTCTAAAGGCTGCCGTTCACCGTTCATTATTCTTTTTTGTCATATGTTTCTAAGTCTTAATTAATTTTGCCAAATTATTCATTCAATCAAGTCCCACTTGCCTTGTTTTCTTTTTCTAATCTACATGTATTGTACACCTACATCCTAAATGCATCTTGTGGCATCTCCTGTCACTTATATGCAAAATAATGTATACTTCAGTTACATAGTAAAATGTTGCTAAAGCATATCCAAAGCATTGTACTAAACATTTTTCTATATTTTGAGAGCACACTTGCTTAAAAATACCTGTTTAAAAAAATTATAGTAAAAAAAAAAGTTTGATGAAAATTTCAAGAATACAGTATGTGTGTGGGTGCCATTACCCTAGTTAAGAGAAACTAAGTTTACAAAGGAAGTTGACCTGTATGTGAATCTGCCAACTTTTCTTATACAATCCTTTTTCTGGTGTCTATTTTTCTGGTGTCTATGTGGCTCAGTGGCTAAGACACTGAGCTTGTCGATCAGAAAGGTCAGCAGTTCGGCAGTTCAAAACCCTAGCACCATATAACAGAGTGAGTTCCCGTTACTTGTCCCAGCTTCTGCCAACCTAGCAGTTTGAAAGCATGTAAAATGCAAATAGAAAAATAGGGAGTACTTTGATGGGAAGGTAACAGTGTTCCGTGCATCTTTGGCATTTAGTCATGCCAGCCACATGACCCTGGAGACGTCTTCGTACAGCACTGGCTCTTCAGATTCGTAATGGAGAGGAGCATCACCCCCTAGAGCCGGAAATTACTAGCACATATGTGCGAGAGGAACCTTTACCTTTACCTTATGCTTTATCTAGTTTTCCATGCTCTAGTTAAAAGACCATTAAGATCATATAATTTGTTTACAATTGTAAACCACTTCGTGCTGTAAAGATACAGTGGTGCAGAAATAATTTAAGTAACAAATTAACACTAGCCATGGCTCTCTATATTTTCTAGGAGAAAATTCAGGCAGTTGAAAAGGCTGCAAAACAAAGGAGATATTAATTATAAGGGAAAAGGGAATCCTGGATCATTTTCAGCCACTTTGCATTAATAGGAGAAAAGTTATTGCACAAAGAAATGAAAAAGAATTAGGAAAGAGACAGGAATAAGTGAAAAGAAAAAATGGAAGATTCTTCGGCAGAGGAAGATAGCATTTGGAAGACAGATGGAAGGCAGATTTTTATCATAGTAATACATTTTCTCCACATATAAAGCAGAACACAGTTTTTTTTTAACTATAGACTATGTCAGACTATTTATCATATAAGACAGGGGTCCCCAAACTTGACAACTTTAAGACTTCAACTCCCAGAATTCTCCAGCCAGCTATTCTGGGAGTTGAAGTCCACAAGTCTTAAAGTTGCCAAGTTTGGAGACCTCTGATATAAGATGTATATGCTATTCCTAAATAGATTCCATCTCCATGTTACTTGAAATTCAGCTATACTCACAAAGAAACTAATCTGAAACTGTTATTTAGCTAGAATGTTGGAGGTCTATGAATGTTATGGAGATGCATCACCATTGAAAAGACCCTTTGGCTCAAACTCTTCCAACCCTGAGCTTAGGGCTTTGAAGGGGATAGAGGTTGAACAGATCTACTTCTCTTCTAGTAGCCCTAAGGAAGAGAGCTGGGGTGAAATTGATACGTTCTGTCTATTTTTCACTAATACCTCCATGAGGATAGTCAAACAGAGAATACTACGTACATTTGCTTTTTTTGAAAGACCTTTTATTTTTCTCCTTTTTAGAGCATTGAGGAAGGGATAAGGGGATTTTTATTGCAATAAAAAAAAATTGTCCACAGTGATGCAAAAGAGCCTCAGTGGTGCAGGCTGTTAAAAACCTAGCACTTAGCTCCAGCTGCCTGCAATCAGTGCAGGCTCGAATCCCACCAGGCTCAAGGTTGACTCAGCCTTCCATCCCCCTAGGGTAGGTAAATTGAGGACCCAAGATTGTTGGGGGCAATAAGCTGACTTTGTAAAAATGCCACTTGGGGGGAGCCAAAAGCCCTAGTAATAAGCAGGCATATACAAAGAATGAAGGCTATTGCTGAGCACATTGAGTTGTGCTCCAAAGACTGTAAGCCGCTCTGAGTCTCCGGAGAAGGGCGGCATATAAATGTGAATTTTAAAAAAAGTACCAGCAGTGAAGAAGACCATGGGCCATTTTCAGATTGATTCTGAGACACCATGGGTTGTTTTCCGATTGATTTGACAGATTGGGAATGCAAACAGTGGCAGTTTAGAAGTCTTCTGCTCTGTGAAGAACAACTATGCCAAAGTGACTAGTATCAAAATTTCTTTTTCCTTTTTCAGGTTTTGCTTCAGGGATTGGAAAATTATAATGAATCTGTAAATATTTCCAGTGAATTGTTTTGTCAAGATTTTGGAATGCCAAACTCCTGGTTTCTTTCCCCCCAAAATGGTTAAGAATGAAGCTCTCAGCTGTTCAGCTGGGTTCCGGGAAAACAAAGCAAACGTAACTGATCACGAAGTGAGTCTTTATTGGTCCACACACTGCTCTGGACCCAGATAACAACGAATAGCAATATGACATTAAAGTCAGCTCTGGCACTCATCGCAGCCAGAGCTGTATTTATTTGCAGTGTAATAGCTTAATTAGGTTATCCACCATCCGGTGAACATTACCAGGTGATATCTGGATGCTACGTGTTATCCCAGATACCGCACAGTTACCCCTTATGTGTCCACCCCCGCAAGCGTACACACGCAACATCCCATATCCCACCGTCACCCCAGTGCCCACCTATTGAGAGTCCCCCCATAGGTATTATCCCCCCATAGTTATTAGTGAAACATCCATGTTCATTCTCTGCCATTTATGACAGCTCAGCGTCTGACCTCATCAGGAATCGTCAATGAGCTGCCTCTTCATTGGTTGGCTAACAGGTACTCCCCAGTGCGGTAGGACGCTCAAACGAACGCTGGTGTCACAGAGCCAGACATGCCGTGGGGACGTGACAGGTGGCCCCCTCTACCAGGATTCCACCTGTAACACAGAAATAACATGATTAGTAGTGATATCTGTTAATTCACATTGCTTACGTTGTGGGCCCAGGTTTGTTGGGGTATGCGTTATGAAAATGACGAACTAAATGATCTGCACACATATCTGATGCATTTACCCAGGATGCCTCTGAAACTTTCCAGCGTACTAAATATTGGATATTATTTCTTCTTTTGAGAGAGTCAAGAACTTTATCTATTTCGAATTGATCAGTATTTACTTGGTGCTTTTCTTCCACTATAGGTGCTTCATTTTGATAGTCAATGGGTTTTAATAAACTGATATGAAACACCGGGTGTATCCGACCCAACAATGAGGGTAACTTTAACTTGACCATGACAGGGTTAATGATTCTTGTTATTGGGAATGGACCCAGATATTTGGGCCCCAGTTTCTTACTGTTTAATTTCAATTTAATGTATTTTGTTGACAGATACACTCTGTCCCCAACCTGAAAAGGTTTATGATCTCGCCGCTTCTTGTTTGCATATGTTTTATATTCTAGCACAGTTTTCTCCAAGGCTTTTCTAACATTTGTCCAACTGGCCTGTACCCTTTGTGCCCAATCCTTGACACTGGTTGGATCATTAGAATGACACTTAAAATCAGGTAATGGGCTAAATTCCAGGCCATGCACAATGAAGAATGGACTGTATCCTATACTGCTGTATACTGCGTTATTATATGCCACTTCTGCAAATGGTAATAACTCTGCCCATCCTTGTTGTTGATAGGATACATATGACCTGAGATATCTTTCTACCATAGCATTTGCTTTTTCCATGATGCCATTCGTGCTTGGATGGTAGGCCGAACTCAATCCCTGGGATGATCCTAACAAACGGAGGAATGCTCTCCAGAATTGTGCAATGAACTGTACCCCTCTATCAGAGATCACTCATCGAAGGGTTCCATGTAACCGGTATACATGTCGGATAAACATATTGGCTAGGGTTTTGGGTGATGGCAATCCTTTACAAGGTACGAAATGTGCTTGTTTAGAAAATAAGTCAATAATAGTCCATATGACTGTATATCCATTGCTGTTTGGTAACACCACAATAAAGTCCATGGCAATATCCTGCCATGGATGTTGTGGCTCTGACACTGTTTGTAATAGCCCTAGTGGTTTACTCACTCTTGGTTTTGAAATTGTGCAAACATGACACCTCTTTACATACTGTTCTACGTCGGACCTCATTTTTGGCCACCAAAATTGCCGTCGAGCTAAATGCAAGTTTTTCAGAAACCCGAAATGTCCAGCCTGTTTTTTGTCGTGACTTTTTAAAAATATATTGTCTACATGTCTCTGGTATGTAAATCTTGTCCCCTTTCTATGCTAAATCATCTTTATAGGAGATGGCGGCGGTATTATCGCTAAGCCATTTATCTGTTTGAGTCGCCTCCCGCAACTTATCCTGTTTTATATCTTTTAATGGTATGGCTTGTCCCATATTTCTGGGTATATTATCTGAGATCAGAGGCTGAACAATCACATCTCAAGGCTTGTTATATTGAGGTAAGCGAGACAAGGTATCCGCCATGAAATTTTGGCCCCCTGGTACATGACGCAACTGAAAATTAAACTCCTTGAAATACATAGCCTATCTAACCTGCATGAATACTGCAGAGGCACCCTGCAACCCAAAAGGCATCACTTTGAACTGAAAACTACCCAGGGGACAATTGAAGGTAGTCTTCCATTCATCTCCCTGTTTAATACGTACCCAGTAATACGCTACACGCAGGTCCAACTTCGTGAAGATTTTTCAGATAGCCAATGTGGCCAATAATTCACTAATTAACAGGAGAGGATATACATTATTCACACACACAGCATTAAGTCCCCTAAAATCCACAAACAAATGCAAACTTCCATCTTTCTTCTCCCGGAATAGCACCGGGGCAGCTATGTGTGATTTGCCAGGTTGTATAAAGCCACAGGCTAGATTTTTATCTAAATAATTCCCCATCTACCCCATCTCCTTGGGAGTCATGGCATACATACAGGGCTTAGGTAGTTTCACTCCAGGGATTAATTCTATGGCACAATCGGTTCTGCAGTGTGGGGGTAAAACCTCACATTCCTCTTCACTGAACACCTGTGCTAGATCCTGATACTCAGTTGGGTAGGGGAGGTTTTGTTATTGTTCAGCTATGGTAGTTACTGACTCTTGCCATGTACCCTGTGTGGAAATCCCTGGATCTGGATGAGGGGGTTCTGGTCCTATCACCAGTCGCAAATGACGGCAACCACCTTCCCACCATATAGGAGGCTCCCATTTGTCCAACCATACTAATCCTAAAATCAGTGCCTCTTGCATATGTGGGACAACAGTAAACCGTAAATATTCCCAATGAGCCCCAATCTCTAGCTTAATAGGGGTGGTCATCATCAGTGCTCTGGCTCACCGCATCCAGAGCTGTATTTATTCGCAGTGTAATAGCTTAATTAGGTTATCCACCATCCGGTGAACGTTACCGGGTGATATCCGGCTGCTATGTGTTATCCCAGATACTTCTCAGTTACCCTTTATGTGTCCACCCCCACAAATGTACACATGCAACATCCCATATCCCACCATCACCCCAGTGCCCACCTATTGAGGGTCCCCCCATAGGTATTATCCCCCCCATAGTTATTAGCGAAACATCCATGTTCGTTCTCTGCCACTTATGACAGCTCAGTATCTGACGTAATCGGGAATTGTCGATGAGCTGCCTCTTTATCGGTTGGCTAACAGGTAGTCCCCAGTGCGGTAGGACGCTCGAATGAACGCTGGTGTCACGGCACCAGGCATGCCATGGGGATGTGGCAGAAGCTTTTTGAGTTACTGAATTGTATAATGTACTATTTCTGCTTTGTTTACTTCATATCTCAATTGCTTTTGTGCATGTTCCTTTTGCCCAGTTCTGTTCATGTAAAAAAAAAAGCTAATCCCCATTTTATGACAACATGATAACACATTGCAAATGAAAAACAAAACACCATACAGTATATGTCTCAAAATTCTTTTTTTCCATACACATATATTCCAATATGCTGCTTATCATTTAATCAGGTAGGAAAGAGAAATGTTTATCATTCACATATGTAATCACATCACAAAGGTTCATTCCATAAGATACTGGGGAAATGACCCTGATATTTACTATAATTGCTTCTGGGCATCTGAATTACTCAATAGAATAAGTGACTTATTGATTTTCAAGGGAGCTGGGATTGATGATGTGAATGGAAGTAGATTGACTCTGGCAAAAAAGAGAAAACTATCCAGATATTATTGAATCTTAATAAACATGAGTTACAACCCATTTGAAGTTCATTACATAGCACTGATGAGGTGAAGAAAATGTTTTTGGGATTTTATAGGTTTTACATCTTTCCAATATTAGTTGTTTAGTTAGTGATTCCATTTTATTGTTCTATTTCCACATTTAAAGTAAATTTATAATCTGTCCAGCTAATTTACTGGATGGATTAAGAAAATCAAATTTCTAACTAAAGCAGAAATATAGTCATTAAACCTGCTAGTTAAATGAACTAATAGTTTCACTTAAACTACTGAAAATGAAGGATGTAGGCATGGATGGTAAACAGATACTTTCCATCAGTAGAAGCAATTAATGAGTTGCTTTCTACAATTATAAAGATCTAAGTTATGCATAATGGTCATGTAGTATAACCTATATCTTCATAGGTTACCAATTAAAGCAATTATGTCACTTTCTTCCTGAATTTATATATCCTTAATTTTAATAGAAGTTGGTAAATTTTTGGACTGCATTTACTAATGTGCTATTTTCATTAATAATTTGTGAAAGATGCAGTTTTGTGAAAAGCAAACTACCCAGAAATATTCTGCTTGACTATATTTTCTATCTATTCTTAAATCCTAGAAAATTCTACCAGTAGGACAGAGGCAGCTATGACCAAATTCCACACTGTTTTAATATCTATCTCAGCTGCCATCTTAACTTTTTGGAACTCCCTTGTGGATAACTCTGGTTTGATACCTTGAATGATGCTTGAGGGATCAGTCAAGAGTAATTATAAGCAATATGTCAAGGAAGATTCTCAGTCATCCAGATAGAGTTGTTTGGAAATTGAGTCAGGGCAACTGGACTTCTTTTCTTTTTGGTTTAAAATGTTTTACTGCTTATCCAAGTAATTGCTTTGGTCTGAACAAGCTGGTTAAGGGTACTCCATATATGTCCTCCAGGGTGGTTTCATTTTTCACCTGATCTGAATAGGCTCATTAGACAGAAAGTAGGCAGAGAGTTATTAAGAGTTGTTGCTTCTAAATACTTTCTTCTAGGTGGGTCATTACATGCGGCCTCCCTAGTGAACCTGTGAAGTGGACTTAATCTTGCTGGGGACTGATGCAAGAGCAGCATATAAAATGGGGCACAGGTTGTGTCTGAGGCCTCCACCTCTATTGAAAAAGGAAATTTCCACTTTGGCATAAATGGATTCCTTCACTCTTTTCTCAAATCTTCCCTGTCAATGTAAACATAATTGTCCTCAAAGTGTCCTTTTCCTTTTAAATTAAGGCATACTGCTGATCCTGGTCCTGTGGTGTTGCTTTCTCCTGTGCTGGGTCATCCTTTTGTGTAATGGCTGCTTGGTTTCTCTAAGGTAAAGCTTGAATGTAGTGAGGAATGTTCAGAGTTCTACCTTGGAGAAACTAGGCAGCCTTTACACCAAAGGATGGCCCAGCACAGAAGAAGCAAAACCACAGAACATATATAGGCTCTCCCTAACCAATTTGCTCAGACTGAAAAAGCTACTTAGAAAAGCAGCAAAAAACCATTTCAAACCAAAAAGAAAAGAAGACTAGTTGCTACAACTCAATTTCCAAAGAACTATAAGCAAATGCAAGAAAAGAAGCTGTAGATACAGACAAAATATATTGTTGAACTTTGTTCAGTTACTGCTGTTTTGTTTTTATAGGAGTATAATAAATGATTTTTTTTCTTGTTCAGATATTATTTTGGAATAGAAATTAGACAGACTTCTAACACAAATGTGTCTTGCATTATCCTTAAATTGACTTTATCATTTGCTAAAGCAGGAAAGTGATATGAGGACCAGGAAGCTTATCTAAAAGCCTCCCACTTAGTTTAGGTCCTATAAGTATTTCGTGATCATGTTGGATGTTATGTAATGGACATCATTTATTTTATTCTTTCTCTCTCTCCAGGCTCTGGCAACTGCCAGACAATGATAAGACATTCCCACCAACCATCTGGTGTCTGCCAAATGGTTGTCTAGTCAAGTTATAGTATTTGCAGAAAGAAATTCAGTGTCTTCATCAGGAAGGATATAGGGAAAAATACATCACCCTTTCTTAAAGAATAAACTGAATATCTAAATAGCTGTAAAAAGTGTTTTAGTGTGGATCTTATGGTGCACAAGGAAGTCCTACTATTGGATACATTTTTAAAACAACAAGATGAAAATTGTCATTAATGTTAATATGCAGATTCTTTTATTGTTTCTTTTCCCAATGTAAAATATAAGTTGCACTTATTTTTCATATCACTTATGAAAACATACATTTTACATCTGCATGCATATCTGTATTCTGCTTTATTTATATAAGACTCTGCAATGAGTCATTACCTAGAAAAATCTGCTATTCTGATTTGGATTTATCCCTTGCAGCCTTTATCCTTTACCTCAAAGGTTGGGGAACTGGCTCAGGAATTCTGGGAGTTGAAGTCCACAGATCATAAAAGGGCCATGGTTCTCCACTCCCGCTTTACATGAAGAGCATTTCTACAGGTTAACAGATTACAGTGCTCCATGTAGAATTATCATCAAAGGAATACAGAAAAGGTAAAATCTCCCATAATCCTTCCAAAGTACAGCTGTGCCAATGTAGTCCATGTATATTAGCCTGTCATCTGATTTAAGGATGGAGTCACGAATATGGATCCATTGGAGGGTTTCAACTTGGCAATGTTGCAACAAACACAGTTATAAAAACAAAAAACATATAGAATCTTGTGATTCAAGTTCAGCTTTGGGTGACTAGTGTTTTTGACAGCAATATGTATGTCACTGCATACTCCAGCATATTGTTTTCAACTCTATAAACTAGATCCCTGGGATTTCCTATCAGTCTACCAATCAAATATTTACTACATACAACTCTGCTTAACAGCACCTAGATCCATTAGGTGTTGCTGCTGTCAGCACATCTACAAGAGTGGAAATTGAGTGAACTACACTGTATTAGCATCAGCAGCAAAATAACCATACAAAATATTTTAGAAAGGTAGAAATAGCTTGTGTTGAAACCATTCCATAGTTCGTGCTAACCAGACATTTGCATATTTGGTTCAGTTATAGAATTAAATGGAGCATTTTTTTTTGTTTCAGATATGGATTAAAATGCAGTAGTTCAGGAAGTAAGATTGGGAAAGGGTAAAAATATGGGAAAGCTAAAGATACTGGCAGTATTGACTGGTAAAAGGAGAAGGGAGACAAAGGCACTGAGAAGATCAGGCACAAGTAGACCACTGAGATTTGCTCCTGTGTTTCCCTGAAAATACAACCTACCCTGAAAACAAGCCCTAGCCCAATTTTCACATCTGCACCTAATATAAGCCCTGTCCCAAAATTAAGTCCAATTAAGCCTCACCCACCATCTGGTTGTATGAGGTGGGGCTAGGCACGAGTGTAAAAATAAAGCTAGGGCAGAGGTGGCAGGTTGGAAGTGCCACATGCGCCCTGCACCCGCTTACCTTAGGACCACTGCAGCCAGGCCTCCCACACCCTGACACCTGTCACACCACTGCCCAACTTCTTCTGCAGCAGCTTGTGGTTGCACACAGTCGGATGCCTCAAGGCTCGTTGCACCAGTGGAGCCGCTGTCGGCAGGATGCCATGAGGTTCATCATGCCAGCGGAGCAACTGGCACAACACACCATGAGGTCCTGCCACAAGCAGCTGCACTGGTGGGACGAGTCTCACAGCATCCTGCTGAGAGTGGCTCCACCGGTGCAATAAGCCTCATGGTGTTCTGCCAAGAGCGGCTCCACCAGTGCAACAAGACCCAAGCTCCAGTGTCCCAGCAGCAGCAGGGCCAGCAGTCAGGGAGGGTGGAGGCCATGGCATACTGAGAGTTTTGCTTGTTGCAGCTGCAAGCAAGTAGACAATGGAACAGAGGTGTGGCTGGCGGTAGTAGTGCTCTCACTGCTGTTGGCCCCCACGCTCACAGCTCCTGCATGTCAAAAAATAAAACCTCCCCAATAATAATCCCAAGTGCTTATTTTGGGCCCAAAAGAAAATAAGACCAGGTCTTATTTTGGGGGGAAACACGGTATTAATGTTGATGATTAATATGTTATTAACAGGAAGAATAGCCACTGGGAATATTTTTAAAAAGGTAAAGGAGTCCCTGCGGATTTTACTTCACTAGTTATTGCTGACTATGGGGGCGATGCTCATCTACATTTCAAGGTCATTGAGTCAGCACTTTCCAAAGACATTTCCATAGTCATGTGGCCAGCATGATATCATGAAGCGCTATTAGCTTTCCTTCAAAGTAGGTACCTATATATCTATTCGCATTTGTGTGCTTTTGAACTGCTAGGTTGGCAAGAGCTGGAGTGAGGTCAAGAGGTCACCCCATTGTGTGGTACTTGGGTCTTGAACCTAGACTTCTGGCTTTCCAGCTTCCAAGCCCAGCATCTGAACTGCTGAACCACCATGCCGCCCCTCCTGAAAATATGGGTGGGACAATATGATATACCACATATGGAACTGGTAGAGGGTTAGAGGGAGCAGTGCAAACCAGGTCTATTCACTTTATTATGCTTTCTGGTCCAATGGCCACAATAAAGATTTGCTTTATTTGATTTGCACACTTGCCCTGACCTATTAATAGAATCACTACATAACCCCTGAATGTTTTGTTTTACCTGGTGTATGAAATAGCAACCACCTGTCTTTGTATGGTTCCTGTTGAACCATTTAGCATAACTTCCAATACATATAATCAAACAGGATGGATTTTACTTACACAAATATCTTACAATTTACACTCCAACCAGAAGATGGCAGCAGAAAAACTTCTGTAATTCATTTGGCCAGTGGTAGCTACAAATTAGCAGGAATTGCAAAACTGGTCCAATCTATTAGTGTAATTCAAAACATTAGCATCCTTTAAGAAACCTCAGTAATATTATCATGTTATTCATTGATCTCTGTTATCCATATTAATAGTATTTTCTCAAATAATATATTGTTCATTCCTTAGACCATCTTTTTGCTGTCTTCTGAAACTGGTTCAGTTTACTAATACATTGCAACTCCCCAAACTAAAAATGTTGTACTCCATATAAGACTGGAGTTATATCTAATAATAAACTAATAATCTGGTTCTAAGGAACTGGGGCAGAATCAGCAGCTTTGTAGACTGAATTGCTTGGGTTACCTAACATTTGCTGCACAGAAAGAGACAAGATTTATTGATTTGTAGAACTTATAGGCCACTCCAGTTAGAAACACTTTTGTGTGCATGCGTGTCCTTTATTCATGAGCAGTGATAAGGCCTAACAATGGGAAGAGACTAGATCAGTGGTACTTTCCTCTGGCAAACCAACACACTGATGTTAAACATGATAAATACGTTTCTGAATCTCCCATCTAAATTATCATTATCATTCCTGGTCATTTTTCTATAGCTAACCTATACTCTTAAATCTGTAGTTTGAAGTAACCTTATGAACCATACACACATACATACATATATAAATAGATACAGGTAGTCCTCAGTTCATTTAGTGACCATTCAAAGTTACAATAGCATTGAAAAAAGTGGCTTATGATCCTTTTCCACACTTACGACCTTTGCAGCGTCCCATGGTCACGTGATCAAATTTCAAAAACAGATAACAGATAACACATAATCAGAGTTGGAAGGGACCTTGTAGGTCATCTAGTCCAACCCCGTACACCATTTCTGACAAATGGCAGTCCAATCTCTTCTTGAAAGTCTCAAGTGATGGTGTTCCCACAATTTCTGAGGGCAAGCTGTTCCATTAGTTGATTGTTCTCACTGTCAGAAAGTTTCTCCTTATTTCCAGGTTAAATCTCTCCTTGTTCAGATTCCATCCATTATTCCTTGTCTGGCCTACAGGTGCTTTAGAAAATAGCTTGACCCCTTCCTCTCTGTGGCAGCCCCTCAAATATTGGAAGACTGCTATCATGGTCCTTCTCTTCACTAGACTAGCCAAGCCCAGTTCCTGTAACCGTTCTTCATATGTTTTAGTCTCCAGTCCCCTATTCATCCTGGTTGCTGTTCTCTGCACTCTTTCTAGAGTCTCAACAACTTTTTATAGTGTGGTGACCAAAACTGGATGCAGTACTCTAGGTGTAGTCTTACTAAGGCTTTATAGAGTGGGAACTGACTCATATTGCCGTGTCCCAGAGCCATTCTTTTGCGACCTTCTGTCAAATAAAGTCAATGGGAAAGCCAGATTTACTTCACAACCATGTTACTAATTTAACAACTGCAGTGATTCACTTAACAACAGTGGCAAGAAAGGTTGCACAATGGGGCAAAATTCACTTAACAAATGTCTCACTTAGCAAGAGAAATTTTGCACTCAATTGTGGTTGTAAGGTGATGCTATGTTTCGGATATTACCACAATGGTATGCTAATACCAGAAGCAATTAAAAAATTAGAGCTGCATAAAAAGATCTCTTTCATATATTACATTCAGGTGAAATGGGAAAAAAAGAGAAATCATCCTGGAATGCAGGCTTTCAATAGGACTGATTTAAACAGGACAGGGGAAATAAGACAGATATATTTATCTCTTTAGGCTTCAGATTATTTTCTACACACATGTTACTTTAGCCTTGACCTTTTCTTTCACATACACACAAAAATACTTGTCATTCTACATTTTTTAAAGTATACATAATTGTAGAGAAGATCTTGGAAATGTCACTGAATAGCAGGCCTTCAACAGTTCAACTCTATTTTACATGTTGTACTTGCCTACCATGTTGCAATATTTCACCTATGTTGACCTATGATCATATTTTAGAATGCTGTTTGAAGAAAAGCAAAAATGAAGAAAAAAAATTAGAGGTTTCCTACAGTTCAAGAAAGTAAAGTCACATTTTTAGGCAGTTCGTCATGGGGGAAATTTAGAAAAAAATAAAGGTAAGAAACAAACCAGGAGAGGGTTGCAGCAGTTGACATATCAAATTTGACCTGCATGTCCCAAGGGAAATAAAACATAAAGGAGGGAAGTTTCAAAGGAAATGAATAGAAGCATTTAGTGTATCATCAGGGAGACAACAAGGAATAAGGACAGAGACCATGTAGCCTGGGATAAGATAAAAACACAGGCAAAATGCACAATGGGGAAGAACTAAAATAAAAAGATTTATATAACTAGAGACAATATGGGGAAAAATAGAATTCAGGTTCGCTGATACACATGGATTGTTAGAGTAAAAGGGTAATAATTTCTGCAATATGTGTGTGTGTGTGTGTGTGCACGCGCGCGCGCACTCTAGGAGTTTTAAGTTATTATGTAAACATGGTCAAGCATCATCTCCCATACTGGAGATCTGGTCTGCATAATCAATAAGACATTTAAGAACACAATATTTATAAAAAGCAAGCCATGCAGTAACATCCTGCAAATCTGGAAATGTGGTGCCTGAGAACAGAATTGGACTTTTCCTGGTTAAATCACGAAAGCCTAATATACAAAAGCCTAATATACTGCAGGTTTGCCATCTTTCTTTTAACCCTGTAATATCTTGCCTTGTCAAAATTGAGGTCTGTTATTTTTATTGCAATAAAACAGGAAATAGAAGTTCATAAATGGGAAGTTCTAATTTAAGCAGCAGCATAATTAAAACCAAGATTTGATTCCATAAAGAGGATACAAGGTAAGGATTAAATAGTATTTCCAATAAATCATTATATCACAAATATCTGCAGGCTGATTTTTCTGGAACTACGTAGCACCCAAATATGATATATAAAATGAAAACCTTCTAACATGTAAAATCTTTCAGTTTGAATAGAAAAATATCATCCCTAAGCTGCAAGCATTCTAATTTTAGACATGGTATGACAAGTAAAAGCTATGCTTGGGAGCAGGTAGGAAGAGGAATAAGACCGTAGCAATAGTAAGAACGTATAATTGGAGAGCTTCCACATGCTCATACCTTGACATTAGAGTAAGAAAAATAGTAACTTGTATTTTCAAAGTAATCACCCAAAAGAGACCAAGGAGGCAACTCTGTGGCTAGTTATCTGTTGAAATAGGGCCCTATTTAAGTCGTTCACTTCTGGAAATCTATTGGACACAGTTCTTTTTAAATGGAATGTATTTTTGCACATGTATTCTGTGTGTGTGTGTGTGTGAGTGAGTGAGTGAGTGAGTGAGTGAGTGAGTAAGTGTTGACTCCTGCCAACTACCTGGACATGTCCTGCAATTTTCTGAAGTGGTTTGCTATTGCCCACTGGCAGAGAGTGACTGGTCCAAGGTCATCAATCTGGCTTTGTACCTAGGACAGGACTCATAGTCAACCAATTTCTAGCCTGAAGCCTTAACCACTGCATCAACCTGCAGGTGCCAGAAAGGGGACTGAGAAAATATCTACAGACCCCTCACATCCTGGGCATAAATTGTTTCAACTTCTCCCTTCAGGAGCTTGCTATAGGACATTGCATGCTAAATAAATAGACACAGAGTCAGTTGTTCCACCCCTCACCGCCCTGTGTCATTAGTCTGCTAAACACATAATTCCAACAGCATTGTCTTATCCTAAGGATATGTAATCATGTTGTAGGACTGTATTAACCTTCTCACCTTTCCTATTACCTACTCTGATTGGTATCTTATGATATTACTTGTTGGTTGTATCTTATGATTATGGCCAATAAAGAATATTCCATATTCTACTAGAATACAGTAATATCTCCTTCCTTCCTTTCTTTCTTCCTTTCTTCTTTCTAAATTTTTGTAATTTGGAAGTTAGATATAAAATAATATACAATAATAGAAAATTACAGTTTGGAGAAAAGAAAACATTGATAGAAAAGCTAGATTAAATATTTCAAAATATTAATAATTTATTGTGAAGATCAAGGGCATCATTTAATAAAGGGCCATATATGCTCCTTGAGGACCTTTTTCATATCCATATCAAATGCAGAGTTTCAGAATTTTACAGTTAGTATTCACAATCACAATCCACATGTATAAGAGTAGAATGTTTGGTTCTTCTTCAGAAATGTTATTATATTAAAATGACACTCCTATGACTCCTATGGCTTTCAAATGTAAAAAGAAGCACATTATTAAAGTGCTGCTTTCAAAGACATAAACATTTACTAATTTAGGCAAAGCAGATCAAGGAATTAAAGAATGTTATTGTCTTAACTTTGTAATGACATTTACAAGGGTACAGTGGGCCCATAAAATTCATTTGTGATTTAAAATATAATTACAATCAAGATAGTTTTATAATTTTCTGCATCTGGTTTTTATATAATGAATTCAAGCACAGACATCTTAAACTCACCAAGAAACTTGCAAGTGGTTTGAAATATATTCTTGGAAGACATTCTTGGAAAATGTCCAGTTATTCTATTATTGTTAAGAAAATGAGAATGGGTTTATGATAGAGAAAAGAATGAAGATGTGCTACAATATTGGTTTTCACCCCACTTATTTACTGCAAAGAAATAAGAGAAATAAGAAATAAGAGAAAATTCCCCTTCATAACAGAGAATTAATGACAGACTTGAAGTAGACATAAAAAAAGAGCTGAAAGAATATCTGTCTAAAATATTGGTGGTTAAGTGTGAAAACTGATCATGAGTCACTTTTTTCAGTGCTGTGGTAACTTTGAACAGTCGCTAATAGAATGGTTGTAAGTCAAGAATGACCTGTGGATATCTTTCAGGGTGTTGATAAATCATAAATATTCTTTTCTGTATGGCGGTCTTCCCTTATAGTGAGGCATGTCTCTGGGCCAACAGCTACAATATCAGTTTGTCCCCGAGGATGGAAAGAGTCTAGGTGAGTTGTGTGCTGAGGATCTCTGCATCCTCAGTTATGAGACATTAGATCATGAAAGGAATCACGTCTTTAGCAGCAGACCTTCAATCATCAAACTCATAAATCAATATCCAACCTCCATTTCTTAAAGTATATGGAACACTTAGTAAATGGATTCCAAATCTCCTAGTATTATACTTAGCTGAATTTTACTCACCTTAAACCAATTCTTGTTAAATCATGTCAAATATAATAAATGTTTGTGTGATGATTAATTATATAAACAATAATGATGGTGGATATCAGCTTCTTATCCTAAAATTAAAGTTATTTATTTAGAAAGCCATTGTCCAATAAAAAGTTTACTAACTGGCTTGGCAAATGCTCCATCTGAAATTATTGCAGAAAGCATAAATCATATTAATTGTCCAATAAATGTGTTTACTTGAAAGCTTATTTGAAGGTACCATGCTAATGAACTGTATGGAATGATGCGAAATGAAAACCTGGCCCTTGGGGGAACGGGGGAATCCAGCATGTGTACAGGTCCACTATTGTATCAAACAAAAGATGAACATAGAACACAATAATTAATAGCTAAAAATCACGTGGCATTCCAATTATTTTTTTTGTAATGAGAGACTGAAGGTTACTGAGCATGTTTTAAAAGAATGTGACTTCATACTGCTGTTTTTTTGTCCTAAAATCTTGATTGCTTTCATTTTATTTACAATACTGTTCTGGGGAGCTGAATCACTCAAAGAAAGGCAGTATGTGGGGGAAATAGTATTACTGATCTTCTGAAGGCCTACATTCAGTTTTGAAGAACTTACGAATAATATGGAGTAAATTTATCTATTTACTTGATAAATAGCATGGACAGTGGTGCAATTCAAAAAAAATTACTACCAGTTCTGTGGGCATGGCTTGGTGGGCATGGCATTGCTTGGTGGGCATGGCAGGGAAGGTTACTGCAAAATCCCATTCCCTCCCCACCCCACTAACCTGCTTTCCAGCTCTATTCTCCTGTGCAGGGCAACCAAAGAAGACCCAGCCAATCAGCTGGGACTCAGGAAGCAAAAAAATAGGTGGGGAAGGGCCAGTCCGAGGTGGTATTTGCCAGTTCTCCAAACTACTCAAAATTTCCACTACTGGTTCTCCAGAACTGGTCAGAACCTGCTGAATACCACCTCTGGTAGGGAGTAAATTACTATTAACTCGAATAATCTTTTCTCGAACAAACATTATGCTGTCTGCAATAATTTCTGCTTTATCATTTAAAACAAATCATGTTTTAAAATTTTCTTATGGTTTTTTTTAATGTTGTTTTGTTTGATGCTTTTTTGTTCTATTTTTTGTGGGGGGGAAGAATGGAGAACTGTTATATATCCCTTCATCATTCTGTAACCTCTTTGGCTGTTAAATTTATTGCTTTTCTGGAAAACCCTTTACCAAAATTCCTACATTCTCTTTCACCAATAAGGAGATATTATAATCAAAAGTATTTAAAAAATACAGCATAGATATTTATACCACAAGCTATATTTTTAATACTATTTTTTATAATGGAAATAACTGCTTTACCTGGGCAATCATTTTAAGTGCTTCACCTGTGGCCTTGGTGGCTCAGGCTGTTAAATGCCTGCATTTAAGTTCCAGCTGCCTACAATTACTGTAGGCTCGAATCCCACCAGGCTCAAGGTTGACTCAGCCTTCCATCCTCTCGGGGTAGGTAAATTGAGGACCCAAGATTGTTGGGGGCAATAAGCTGACTTTGTAAAAATGCCACTTAGAAATAAGCAGGCATATACAATGGAATGAAAGCTATTGCTGAGCGCATTGGGTTGTATCCCAAAAATTGTAAGCCGCCCTGAGTCTTCGGAGAAGGGCGGGATATAAATATGAATTTTAAAAAAACTATGTATCAGAATGGTCAAACAAATAGCAACTTTAAATCTCAACAAATAAATGCTTTGTCTTCCATATTGGCAAAAAAAAATCAGAAAATAAAATACAAGCTGAATAGTCAAGGCCTTGTTGATGATCCAAACTCTGTCAAGGACCTTGGAATACTCATCTCAAATGATCTAAGTGCTAGAGCCCACTGTAACTTCATAGTCAAAAAGGCATTAAGAGTTGTTAACCTAATCCTGTGTAGCTTTTTCTCTGGTAATATCACACTACTAACTAGAGCATACAAAACATTTGCTAGACCAATACTTGAATACAGCTCATCAGTCTGGAACCCACATTACGTATCTGATATTAACACAGTAGAGGAAGTCCAGAAATATTTCACAAAAAGAGTTCTCCACTCCTCTACTCATTGCAGAATACCTTATGCCACCAGACTTGAAATTCTAGACCTAGAAAACCTAGAACTACACCACCTTTGATCCGATCTAAGTATAGTTTATAAAATCATACATTGCAATGTCCTACCTGTCAATGAATACTTCAGCTTCAACCATAACAATACAAGAGCACACAATAGATACAAACTTAAGGTTAACCGCACCAAACTTGATTGCAGGAAATAAGACTTCAGCAACAGAGTGGTCAATCTGTGGAATACTCTACCTGACTCTGTGGTTTCTTCCCCAAACCCCAAAAACTTTAACCTTAGACTGTCTACTATTGACCTCACCCCTTTCCTAAGAGGTCTGTAGGGGGCGTGCCTAAGTGCACCAACATGCCTACTGTCCCTGTTCTATTGTTTCTTTTATTTTTCTTATATGTATTCATTTCATGTATTCACAACTATGTTTATCCTTATTATCTTGTAAGCGATTGACAAAATAAATAAATAAATAAATAAATAAATAAATAAATAAATAAATATTGTAGCCATTCTTGGTGTAATTAAATCCATCCACCTTGCTGAAGTTGTCCTCTTTCCTTCCACCTTTCCCATCATTGTTATCCACCTAACAAGGTAAACCAAGTCAGGAAACAGACTCCATGAGAGAACCTATACCTGCTATCTTGTACATGTTTTACAAACAAATAAAAAAATAAAATAAAATAAACTATTGGAGCTCTTCTGCATTATTGTAGGATATAATAACAGAATTGTTGAAGCCTGCCAGAGTTTCCTTCTATTTTATATCAAAACAGGGAGATTTTAAATCTCTGTCCTTCCTACATTTAATACATTTCTAGGGTTGAGATTCCATGTAGAATTTCTTTTATTATTTATCAATTCCTGCATTTCCTTGCTCCCTCTACATTTACAGACTATTCAAGGAAACAGGATCTTATCTAATATGTCCAAAATATAATAATTTGACGCTAGTCAATTTTGGATTGATCCTTCTGTTTTCTTGGCTATCCACGATATTATTAAAAGTTTTCCAACAAAAACATTTAAGAGAATCTACATTCTTTCCATCCTTTTTCAAAATCCAACTTTGCTTTTGCAGACTGTTATAGGGGAAACCTTGTCTGCGTAATTCAGATCTTTGTAATCTGATGCTTTCTTTTCAAAAATGTAGTACCATTACCACTAGTATGGTTTATAATTTGTATAAATACATGTTGCATTGATATTATATTGATATTTATATATTGAAATTATATATGTTATTAATTGTGGATGATAGAGCAATGTGTTGGCCTAGAGATGAAAACACTCACCCCCCACTTAGAAGGTTGAGAGTTCAACCCTAGGCAGTGACAGATGTTTCTCTATCAGGGCGCAAAGAAAAAATATCTGCTGTGAACTCCCTGTAGGCATCAGGAAGGGCTTTCAGCCAGTAAATGCTCAGCTCCATTCAGTCACAATGATCCTAACCTGAAGCAAGGGATTACAGAGTCATAAAAAGAAAAATAATAATTACCGTGTTTCCCCGAAAATAAGACACTGTCTTATATATTTTTTGGCTCCTAAAAACACACTAGGTCTTATTTTCGGGGTAGGTCTTATATATTTATGGTGCCAAATAGTGGGTGTGAGTGTGTAGGGGGGGTGTTTCGCGGGTGCACGGTTGCTCCCTGAAAAGTCTTCCTGGAACTGGAGATTTACACTAGGTCTTATTTTCGGGGTAGGTCTTATATTAGGGCAGGTTTAGAAAATAGTGCTAGGTCTTACTTTTGGGGTAGGTCTTATTTTCGGGGAAACACGGTACATCCAGATTGCATAGAATTCTTACTGACTGAGAAGATAACTAAATCATGAAAGAAGGAAGGAACATTATTTAATTTGGGGAATTCTCCCAGACATTGACAAAATTTCATAATGGCATTAGGAAGATTTTTTAAAAACCAGCAACAAGGACTAAGGCAATGCTAGCCCCATTTCTAGGCTCTTTCTATTCTGTTTCACATATTGAGTCTTGGAAGCAATAGAGTTAGTTTTAGAGAATGCACTAATTTGAAAACTACATTAAACTTTCTAGTACTAGTCCTCTTTAATGTCTTTTCAGTATAATTATGCAATTTATAATTTATCAATGAATCACTTGAGTTCCATTCTCAATTATGGATTTTAACAGTATTTCCTCCCAAGATTTATTTTCTTCTCCCAGAAAGTACACTGAAGTTTTCATATTTTCAGTACACATATATCCCACCTAAGTTTTTCTCTACCAGTTTTTAAATTTTATTCTTGAGTTTCTTTCTGCACCTACAGTCTTACATAAAATATGAAATAAAAAAATACAGTGAAGCATTCATAAGGGGATATTTTCACCTTCTAGAAGTTTGAGTGCTGATGTTTCAGTTCACATTTTATGACTTCCAGAGAAGTGCTGAGAATATCAATAACCATTTGCCTGCACTGGTTTTAAAGAAGTAACTTGTTCAACAATCTTCAAACCTTGTGTACAAGTCACGGATAAGGAAGGTAAGGAATATCAGTGAATGAATTTAATTAGTTCTGATCTTTTATGAGCCTAACTTGCTGTGCCTGTAAGTAGAAGTATTTTAAATGACCTATGAATTAGTTTGCTCAAAAAAAAAGAGTTAAAGTAAACAGAATGACATGATGTCTTAGTAAAGCATATAATATGCCACTCCCAAAGATCTCATTCCCAGTAGCAAGGGAAAAGCACTTTGAACTAGTTTATTTGTATTCTGTGTCTTGGGAATATAGCCTTAAGGAACACTGTCTCATACAATATTTTTACCTTTTTATTTCTCATTAAGAGCTGCCATACTGCATTTTAAATCTGAATTACAGTTGTACTATATAATAACTGTTTTTGCATTCTATCTTTTTTCTCCTGTCTTTGGGTTATCCTCTGCTGGGTTGAAGTGTTCTTCACTTATCCTTGAGTCAGCAGAAGCTAATACTGGCATGACATTTGTCATTGTCATTGCTGATCCATATGTTGCCATAGTTGCCAACATTCCCAACAATCAATTGATTTCCTCAGGTATTGGTAACAATTGGCATCTTGAGACTGCCATTCAGTGGAGTTGGAAGAATGGGAAAATGCTGGATTAACATGAGTACAATTAAAATTAACTTAAATCGGTCTTATTCATGCCTTGGTGATGAGATAGGCACTATCAAGGAGACATAGCAGAAGAAAAATGGTCAGCAGAATATATTTGAGCAGATTAAAGACAAGTTGGGACAGATCTTCAGTTTTCTAGCAATTCATTTTAAGGACTATTTTGTAATATAACATAATCTGCCTTTTTCCAGAAAGAAACCATTCAAAACTATACAAATGTCCAAAAACAGACCACAGAACAAATCTGAGTGATTCAAAGGATAAAAGTTTTTTAGAATCCTTATGGAAAATATGAACATTTCAGTTCCTATTGCACAAAGTCACAGAATGATGCTAAATCAGTACCATCAGAATAATTTCACAGAAGTCTAACTGTGGTTTAAAAATGACACCAAGACTTCTTCAGCCCTGTAAGTAGTTTAAAACTTCTGTTTAGGAATTTCAAACAGCTTAACTAAACATTTTCAAGGAGTCTTTGAATGCCAAAGAAAATAAATAGAAATAATATTCTTAATTTGAAATAAAGTGAAAATGATTGATGTAAGCAATATTTGAAAAGCAAGACAGCAGAACTTTTAATGACAAATGATTAAATTGTCAGATAATAATAAATATAATATTTAGCCCAAAACATCAACCACATAGTAGTTACACATTCCATATATTTCAATAGAATGTAACATGCCGATGCATCCTGTGAATTTGATCACAAATTAGCTTGGCAATAAGTCGGTATTCAGAAGGCGGTTCTTTCTACTTATTCTTGGCTGGAAGATCTTGATTTGGCCATAATCTTCCCAGCACTTCCTCTATGGGGTTATTCAGGTTCAAACAAAACACTACTTTAAAGACATAACTAGCAGTATGCCTTTTTATTCCCCTGTTGAAAAAGAAATATAGGGGACTTACTCAAAAATATGTGTGGGAGAATAAATGTGGGAATAGGGAGCTTTAATTCTTTGCCTCCTACTGCTATTCAAACCTAGATCACGGGTGGGCCTCCAATTTGTATTATTCTTCCCAAATCCATTCAAACTTATATTCCATTCTCTCTTCCATTGTCTTCATTCTACATAAAAGGGTAGCAATTGAAAGACTGTGACAGGCAAAAATTCAGAAAGATATTCATACCATCCATAGATGCAAGACATATTGCTTGTTCATAGCAGGGAGTTATGTAAAATTAAAGTAACCTAATGTGAATAAAGACAAAGTTGGAGAAACAGATAGTTAGAAGATCATGTATGAATACATGGATTATTAATTCCATTTGGTTTCTCTGGTTATTCATATTCTCAGCAAGAGATTTCCCCCAGAATCATTGCTCTGGCTGGCATACCATTTATGGAATGATTTTATTTAATGAGAAAGCACTTAGCTTTCCTTTAAATTCAGATGTATGTACAATTAACTTTTCTACATAAACTTGAGGCTAGGCTATGGTTATGCCATACACATATATATTTCACATAGGATGGGATAAACATTATGGACAACTGGCAACTACACAGTGATCAAAATCTACAACTAAAGCTGGCCAACTATGATGTTTTGACGATGATCATGCAGTAAAGTATGTGAGGAAAGATTTACTATTTGCCACTGAATGTGCTAGGCAGGACAGAGATGGACCAATGTCGATGCACTTTAAACATTTAAATACTAATAAGAGTTAATAATATTATACAATTGAATCTTTCTTCAAATAAATATAGAACATTTTCTTCAACTGTAACATTTCCCATGTCCTTCCCAATACTTTGGGTTCTAGCACTGATGTTGTTACCTAGTTTGGGTAATGAAATGTCTGCAAGAAAACAAACAAGCTCAGGTAGCACAAAGTACTCCTCATTTGAACCCTGAGCTACAAATATTCTCCTTTAAAGTTTCGATCTTTTCTTCAACATGTATTGTTGAACACTGTTACTGCTGCTAACTTGGATATTTTTTTGGACTCAAAGAATCATTCAGGTACCTCACTACACATTAGCAACAGCAACAATTATCTGCAAATGTATCCCCAATTACATAGAATATAATTTCTTGAGGGAGTTTGCTGCAGAAAACAGAGCCAGGACATTTAGCACATACTGATTTAAAAATGGTAGCTAATAAATCTTGATATAATAATGACATTGACTTGCTAGGAGAAAATCTACCCATGCTTTTTTATGGCTTTTTGGAAGAATTCTAGGGGTTTATTCAAAGTTTTTTGGGGGAGGCTTGTATATAGCTTACGTTTTATATTGTGAGCATAGTATGGGTTAAAGAGACAAAAGAAATAAGTTTCACATAGAAGGTCATTTAATTCTCTTCTTCCAGATGGCTACTGAACTTTCTCACAATTTAAAACATGCTTTTCTCATAAAATTTCTTTTCCCCAGGCATCTCTATGTAGTTCTCCCTCAAAAATATAATATTTTAGTTTCCCAAAATAGTCCTACTGTTTCTGCTTAAGGGAATCATATTTATCTCTGTTTAGGGGGTGGATATTTATCTCTGTTTAGGGGGTGGATGGGGTTACCACTATCACTCATTTTTAAAAATAGGAAGCTTAAGAACATATAAATCAGGATAAAAGCAAGAAAAGGAAGCCACGTAATGTGTCTACAGTTAGTTCTTAGTTTACAAACAGTAAAACGGAAATTGGTGGCCATTTGTCTTGGGGCATTCAAATTTCAGCAAGGAGCAACCCCCAATCACTGCCCTTATCATTTTGTGCATTGTAGCTGCAAAGACAGTAGCAGAAAATGGTCCCATTCCTGAGGTGGGATAAAATTTGGGCAGCAAGTTTTAAGGTGAAATTAGTTTCTCCTGATCTAGGACATTGGATGAGTAAAATGGCTATATGGATGAATTTGTGGGGTTGAAGGGAAATATTTAGAGATATCTTACATGACATATCCAAAATATTTCATCTAAGAAAAAAAAAGATTGCACCAAATTGTTAAAAGTTACGTGCAACATTAAGAACTTGTTCCTGACTAATCTTTTCTTTTGCCTGTCTCATGACTAGATACAATTGGTTGGACCTGTCAATGAAGAAAAGCAGATTTTCCAAGAAGAATGACAGTGATGAAACCATAACAAGTTTAGTATAATCCTATGCATAACTATTCAAAAGTGTTAAGTTTGCATGAAGAGACAGACGCGGAGTGCTTCAAGCTCTTTGTTTATTAGTGACTACAGCTCAGAACGGACCCACTTTGGCTGGGCTGCGGCTGCTACTTATAGCCAGCAGCCGCAGTTGCCAGCCAATCAGAGTGCAGGGTTTTCCCGCACTTTTTAAACCAATCATTTCTTACATTTTACAAGAACAGTTCAAACTAAACCAATGACTTTAAACTGCATACATAATACCCCTCCCCACTAGGTTCAGTCCATACTCAAACCCCAGCCTATCTAATGTATTCTTTTAAATAGGTGGGGCTCTTACGTGTAATGCTGAAACCTACGTGGTTCAGATGTTTTAAGGTTCTCACCTTGTGAGGGAGGAAATGTGTCTGCTGACATTTCCTTACTAGGACTTACAGTAATGGTAGAACCTGTTTGGTTACTACAACCTGGTTTCTCCTCCCAAACCATCTCCAACCCAATGTCAGCACCTAAATCAGGTAGTGATGTGCAATCTTCCATTTGTGAAAATGGTTGTTGGTATTGTGACAGGTTTTGGGATGGTTCCTGTCGTGTAAGCTTGTTACACATGGGGTTGATTCTTGCTTGCTGATTACACTCATGATCCTCCCTCCCCCCTAGAAGAGGCAGTAGGTATGGGAACCAGAGAGGAGCAAAAGCTTATGCTCCTGAGGCAATCTGGATCTTAACTGATCAATGTGCCTGCTCCAGAGGACACCATCCTCCGTTTGTACCTGTAAGACCTGGGGACTGTGGATTTGGGTTATCTCAGCAGGAATCCATAATGGTTCACCCATAAGGTTCTTAGCATAAACAGAATCACCCACAGTGAATGTGCAAATTTTGCTAGTGGAATCTAGTGGTGTGTTGGTGCGTAAGGGGATGAAGGCGTCAAGGGGAGACCTGAGTTTCCTACCATCAACAATTCAGCTGGGGACAAATTAGTTGAGGGGTTGGGAGTGATATGCTGAACACTGAGAAGTTTTTCAACTCTCTCAGTGATATCCCCTGACCCAATTGCTGAAGTTTTTCCTTGGTAAATCGCACCATACGCTCAGCCCCGGCCGTTAGTCAAGGATGCCCACGGGCTGTCAGGGCATGTCTGATACCCTGTTGTGCTAGATAAGATTCAAAAAGGTTGGATGTAAATTGAGGGCATTGTCAGAAACAAGCACATCAGGTAACCCGGAGTTACAAAAAGCTTTTTAAGCTGTTTGATGACAGTTTCAGTTGTGGTGGATGCCATAGGGATAACCTCTAGCCATTTGGAATATGCATCAACTATAATAAGGAAAGTGTGCCCTCTGGTAGGGCCAGCAAAATCAATGTGAATCCTGGACCACGGGCCCCTAGGACATTCCCATTTGTGTGGGGGCGGAGAGGTGGTGCAGGCCTGACTACCTGACAATTGGGACAAGATGCAACCCAGTTTTCAACCATTTTGTCAATACCTGGCCACCATACATAACTCCTGGCCAATCCCTTCATTCTGACACCCCGGATGACCTCATGTAACATTTCCAAACCTCTTTTGTAGTTTTGCAGGAATCACCACCCTGTTACCCCACAAAATACATCCTCTTAATACAGATAATTCAGTTTGCCTGGATTTGAAAGGTTGGGCGAGTTGAGGTAGATCTTGAAGTGGCCAAACCTTCTTAATCCAGCCTATAAGAGGAGCCAATAAAGTGTCTTTGGCAGTCTCTCTGGCAATTTGAGCAGCATGTACTGGAAGCTTGGCAACAGTTTCTAGAAAAACGGTATGAGTCTCAGGAACAGGGTCCTCAATGTGTGAAGGAAGTGGGCAGCGATCACAAAAGCATCTGCATGCCCAATGTCTTTACCAGGTCTGTGGATCAGTTTGTATGAATAAGCAGCAAGAAATTCAGTCCATCTCAGCATTCTTGGTGACAGGATCGGGGCGTTGGTCTGCCCCTGTCCCACAAATACCTAAAAGAGGTTTGTGATCTGTGACAACAGTAAATGTTCTCCCATATAAATACTTATGAATTTCTTGACAGCTGCTACAATTGCCAAGACTTCCTTATCCAGTTGGCTGTAGTTCCTCTCTGCTTTAGTCAAGGTGCGAGAGTAAAATGCAATGGAGCTTCCCTCCCGCTGGGAAGCATAGGCTCAATACCCCCCCCACTCCAAAAAGGGAGGCATCACAAGTCAGAACAACAGGAAGATTCTCAGAGAACTGTATCAGCACAGCATCAGACGTGATTTGTCTCTGATATTGTTAAATGCAGCTTATTCCTCCTCCCCAGACCCAAACAGATTTCTGTCCAGCAACCTATGTAGGGGTTCTGCAATGGTTGCCTTCTGAGAGTAGAGTCATATGATAAAAGCTAACTCAGTGTTGCTCACATGATTGATGCCAGTCACCTCGATGCCCAGAAAGTTGAACCACTCAAGGCCCAGCAGACTTGGCGGTCCTTGTCCACGATGGTCAGTGGTAGGCATTTGGTGTGGCCCTTGAACTTCACATTGAATTCTCTTGTTCCAACTACTGGAATCTTGTTCCCTTGGTAGTCTTTAAGAGTCAATGCTTGCTTCTTGAAGTGCTTCTTCTGGATGTTGGGAAGAAGACTGTGAATAGTGTCCCATGACACCATAGATAGGTATGAGCCTGAGTCCACTTCCATTTGGCAAGGCCTTCCTTCAATAAATACCTTGACATGCACTTTTCTACTTCTTAAGGTGATGAATGACCAATGGTGACTGTTTGATGAGTTTCATTCTTCCCATTTGCTTCTGTGCTGCCCCATTTTCTCAAATTGTTGTTAGGCTTGAATTCTTTGTCTTTGCTTGTAGCAAACTTTCTTCTGATGGGTGGAGTTCTGGATGATTTGCAGACTCTTGCTAGGTGTCCTCTTTATCACAAGGAGGCAAATGGTGTCTAAAACTTGCATTCAGTGCGGGGTGGCTTCCCCACACCCTCTGCAGTAGAAATCTTGCCTCTTTCTTCCCAGGTCTTTTTTTCCTCTCCATTCTGAGTCTATAAATTCCTTCCTCCACCTCACTACAGTCTGACTCAGAATCTATTTGCTCACAATGAGTTGTTGTGGACTTTTCCACATCAGGATGGCTTGTGGCCTTGTTGATTTTCTTCATGGCTGCTGCTGAGGACTTGGTAGCTTCTGCTGAAGAGGCCTCTTCTATTGCTTCCTTCAGCGTGATCTTAGGTCTTAGTAATAACTTGCTCTGAAGCACCTTGTCTTTAAGGCCCAGAACAAATCGATCGCGCATGGCCTCTTCTAAATTGTTAAATTCACATGCACCCCCAATGTCTCTTAAACTTGCCATGAAGTCGTTTCGTTTTGCCCCCTTGATCCCGACGGTAAAACTGTCTCTTAATGAGGCACGATACTTGTGGGGCGTAATGGGCTCTTAACAACTTTTCTAAGTCAGGTCCATTACCTTCACGTCTGCAGCTCCCGCCAATGCCTTCACCATCTTGAAAACTGCTGGACCGCAGTGCGTGAGAAAGACCGCCCTCTTCCGCTTCTCGGAAATGTCGGAGAGATCGTTTCCTTCCAGATACATTTGGAAACGATCTGCATACGACTCCCAGTCTTCTGCCATCGGATCGAACGGGGCTGGGGGGGTGTTCAGTGCAGCCATCTCTCTCTTCTTCTGTTCTGCATTGCCTTCTTCTTCAGGGAGATCCCATCCTCGTCGCCAGTGTTAAGTTTGCATGAAGAGACAGATGCGGAGTGCTTCAAGCTCTTTGTTTATTAGTGACTACAGCTCAGAACGGACCCACTTTGGCTGGGCTGCAGCTGCTACTTATAGCCAGCAGCAGCAGTTGCCAGCCAATCAGAGTGCAGGGTTTTCCCGCACTTTTTAAACCAATCATTTCCTACATTTTACAAGAACAGTTCAAACTAAACCAATGACTTTAAACCTGCATACATAACAAAAAGTAAGTCCTGCTGGGTTCAGTAAGGCCTCCTCCAAGACTATATAGCAGTTTTTCCTAATGTAGAGACTTCTAGCCTTTATCACAGGGGTGTCAAATTCATGTCTGTGGGCCGGATGCATCATGTGCCGGCCCCGCCCCCTCCTGGTTTAGCGAAGGGGGGAATCCCGATACATCACGTGACACCACCGTGATGATGTGATTTTGACACCCCTGTTCTATCAGCTCCAAGCTTGGTTATTTCCTGGAGTTACTAAGTGATGTAATCCAAATCCATTGAAGGACACTTCGTGAATAATGGCATGAGTATTGAATGGAAACCAAAGAAAGCAATCCAAAGCACATGTTTTCAAAAATAATTTTCACCTATTTTGCTGAGTTTTATTTCTATGAAACTAAGTACAGCTGTGTAGTGTAGGAAACCAAAATGTTTATTATGTGTAACTTCAGGTTGTATGCTGGTAGGTCATTATCAGTCTTTTAATTTACTATCAATATGTTAATATATTTTCGTGCATTATTTATTTTTATTTATTTATTATTATTTATACTTCCTTGTTTTGATACTTTTGGGGTGATATTAAAAGTAATTTTAATATCCAGGAATTATTAGTTTATTGTTAGTTTCATAGAATTGCACCACAGATCCGTTCTGACTTTAATAGAAATATTTAGGACAATTGTATACTGATAATTGACTTTTTTAAAAATCTAGCTTTCATAAGAGAGAATTCTTAGATCAGCTCAGTGATCACAAAAATTTTGTAAATTTGTTTGCAGAATAGTAAACAAAAACAAACACAGAGAACCTATCTAAAACTGATGCAATGGCTGTGTCTCCATTTTTAAAATAAAAATCCATCTGAATGTTTTTAAATATAAAGGCTGCAGATAATTTTATTTCTAAAACTGAACCTGGTAAACTTAACCTGTATTTCTCTCATTCTCCTTCCTCATCTTCTGTTTCTCTTTTGTTTCTTTTCTGCTTGATAAATTCTAGAGAATTCAAAAAGATTCTGTCACCACTGAGTTGATTTAAGGAAAAAATTTTCTAATCTGAAAATATCAATACATATATTTTCTTGTAGACTCTTAACAATTTTCCCTTTAGCAAAAACTAGTCAGAGAAGTAAAGTATTTGCTTACCAGCTGCCCAGACGACACAGCTTATTGTGTTTCCATATTTGCTGACCTTGAAGATAACAAATAGGTGTAAAGGACATTCCGTCCTTTCCACTGCTATCGTTATGGTTCTTTGTTATATTGCAGGAGAAGCATTAACATTATAATGTGAGAACAGTAGAACTGGTAAAAGAGATGCCCAAATCTCCTGGATATATTAAAACATTGCCTATTAAAGCTTTGGCTTATACTTGCTGTCTTGAATAAAGGACAAGTTTTTAACCCCATCCAGCCCATAACTATGTGTATGGTATCCACTATTAGAGACCACTTGTAAGAATCTCTTTCATCTTCTAGTACTGCTATGTAAGTCAAGAGAATACAGAGTGTAGTAGGAAGCCTTCCAGCACACAAAATGTTTCCACATGAACTGAAGCTAGCTAAACTCTATGCATTTTTACTTACGCGCTCTCATCATATTTAGAGGAGTAGAAATGCTATTCATCATTGTGGGAGTGCCATCACTTGAGACTTTCAAGAAGAGATTGGACTCCCATCTGTCAGAAATGGTGTAGGGTCTCCTGTTTGGGCAGGGAGTTGGACTAGATGATCTACAAGGTCCCTTCCAATTCTGATTATCTGTTATCTGTTATCTTGATAGCTGGAATTTATACATGAAAGTTTTACCTGAAGAGATTAATTCATGGCTCTGTTCCAAATTCTAGTAATGCAAATGAAATAACATTTTCTGCAACATTAAAGAGTAAAGGCTTAGCCAAAAGAATGCAAACATGGTGGGAGCAGGTTACTATGCTTTCCTCCAGCACCTCACCATGGCTCATGAAGTGCAATTCCTGACACTTCTTTGTTTCATGTTTTTACAAACCTAGCCCATGCTGTTTACTTTTCTACCGGGTCACAGAAAAGGGGCCAGCATATTGTTGGGAACAGATTGTAAACTAACAAGTACAACTCATCATTGCTGGAATGTTGATTGAAGACAATGGGAACATCAAAGTTGCTCAGAAAGAGCAGCCATTGGTTCCTGAGATTATGATAACCATTTATAGTATATTTAATGCACAGTTTCTGTCCCAGAGTTAAAGTAATAATTCTTAAATAAGATAGAATAAAATGGACTTTGGAAAAGTCTATTTAGGTACAATATGGATGCAGTGGTGGGATTAAAATTTTTTTACTATCCATTCTGTGGGCGTGGCTTAGTGTGGGTGGTGTGGCTTGGTGGGCATAGCTTGGTGGGTGTGGCAGGGGAAGGATATTGTAAAATCCCCATTCCCTCCTGGGGGAAGGTTACTGCAAAATCCCAATCCCTCCCCACCCCACTAACCTGCTTTTCAGCTCCGTTCTCCTGTGCAGGGCAACAAAAGAAGACCCAGCTGATCAGCTGGGACTCGGGAGACAGAGAATAGTTGGGGCTGGAGCCAGTCAGTGGTGGTATTTGCAGGTTCTCTGAACTACTCAAAATCTCTGCTACCAGTTCTCCAGGACTGGTCAGAACCTGCTGAATACTACCTCTGTATGGATGGGATAAGAGCCTTGGTGGTGCAGTGGTTAGAGTGCAGTACTGCAGGCTACTTCAGCTGCCTGTAATTTGGCAGTTTGAATCTCACCAGGCTCAAGGTTGACTCAGCCTTCCATCCTTCCAAGGTGGGTAAAATGAGGAACAAATTGTTGAGGGCGATGTGCTGACTGTAAACAGCTTAGAGGGGCCTATAAAGCACTATAAAGCAGTATATAGGTCTAAGTGTTATTGCTATTTGTGCATGGCCAAATTTTGATTTGATCATATTTCCATGATGGCCTTAGCCTTTCCCTCACAAAATTGTGCAGGATTCCCTTAGTAACTGCCCTTGTGATAATAACCTCACTTTCTGCAGAAAGGATTGCAGACTGAACATCTGCCTGTTAGCCATATCAAAATAGATCATAATGGTTCCACTTTGAAAACAGAAAATCTGGTGATCTACCAAGGAAGGAAATTCATTCATTCACTCCAAATTCATTCTTCCCCTCCCATTTCATTCAGGAGCTCAAGATAAGGTACAGTATTACATTCCTGCCTCCCATTATTTTGCCATAGGAAACTCTTTAAGAGGTAGGCTTGACAGATAGTGACTCAAAATCACTAATTGGGTTCTAGGACTGAAATTAGATTTGAATTTGGGCCTCCCCAGTGCCAGCCTTGTGCTTTAGCCACTATATCACTATATCACTTATTTCTGATTAAGGTGAGATCCCAGGGGGTACTTACATGAGTCCCTTATGAGACTAAATATAAATCATTTATTACATTTTTTTTCAAATACAGCTTACTTACCAAAAAGTTTTATTGTTATAAATTTTCAAAAATAAAATTTGTATAATCAGTTTTGAAAATTACCATGGAAATTGGTTACTAAACCACATGTAGAGAAAAATAATGGCCAGCTGGCATTACATACATAATCCAACAACACTGTTAGACAATCTTCATTAATCAAAAAGTACAAAAAAATCCTGATTAACCAAGGTTTTTTTCCAATGTGCTTACTTGATGTGATTATATAAAAGCCATGGGAGTCAGGACAAGGAGATAAAATTTGGATAAACATCAATCAAATACCAAATGATATTTTTGTTTTATATTTTTATTAAGCATCATGGAGAAATACAAAAAGAAACTAAAAAAATTAGGACAAAAATAAGTGTTCACTAAGTGAACAAAGAAAAAGTTAGAAGCATCATAGAATTAGGTAAGAATTTTTACTATTTTATTAATTTTACATAACTGAATATATTATTTCACATTTAAAACTAATGCACAAGTAAATATCTACTGTAATAATAAAACATGATGTAAATTATGAAATAAGTTTAGGAATTACAGTAATTTATACTAAATTGAATCCAAAATAATATTTTATGCTTTAATTTATGAATCCATGGAAATTCATGGAGAAAAAATAAAGCATTTACAGAATTTTCCCCTGCAATTATTTGTTATGTATGAAATACATATGCAGTGTTATTAGTTATACATCACCTTATGATGTATGACTGACAACGAAGAACCATGGTGGTTAGAATGCAGCATTGCAGGCTAACATTGTCAACTGCCAGCAGTTTGATCCTGACCAAGGGTCAAGGTTGACTCAGCCTTCCATCCTTCCAAGATCAGTAAAATAAGGACCAAGATTCTGTAAACTGCTTAGAGTGGGCTGTAAAGCACTATGGAGCAGTATATAAGTCTAAGTGCTATTGCTACAAGAACAGCCATTAGTGCAAGTGCAAATGAAGTGGGATAGCAGTGGGACTTCCTCTTCCTAACTGCAGATGGATAATTTCCTTAGATTGTAGCTTGAGGTTCTGGTTGGAAAAGGTTCTTGTAAACTTTCTTGTATTTAATAATGTAGAATATATAGCCATTGATGTATGCTCTTAGCTACAATAGAACCAAATAATAAAATGTGCATTATGTCATAATATCCAACATGTCATTTGCTTCTGCTTGCTCTGTGAAGTCAATTATGGCTTTTGTGCATCCCTATTTCCTATGTAAAAGTAGTTAAATCCATCCGTTTTGTCACTGCTAACCTTTACATTTGTCACCAATGTAGTCAATGGGGATGCATTGTTAACTTATGATTAATGGGGCTGCTTTGGGGAAAACCTTGGACACTTAAAGTTTAATTTTACCTTTCTAAATTTATAAAATCATGTGAACTTGAAATATATTTGCAGTTATATATTTGCCAATCAACACAAGCTATGAAAATATAATGTTGCCATACATTAAAAAAAATACAAGACCCATACACTCATTCACCGTAAAGACTGAAACAGTGACTATGTAGGACAGATAGGCAGACGGTTGACAGAGTACATCTATGAACATCATCTAGCAGTCAGAAGACAAATGAAAACAGCAGACTGTGAGAAGAGAGGCTGCCTACATAATGCACCTGTGCTGCTTGTTCCTTTAATGTCTCTCCCTAGCCAGCACAGCGACTAGTGAGTATAAAGGCTGAGTGTAAAGGCAGCTGGATGTGTGTGTTCCTTTGTAGAAGTACAGCAACCTAAAGCAGATAGATACTGTTCTTCAGCAGTAGGACTCACAAGGAGGAGTAATTGGAGGAGCAGTAGGAGGAAGTATAATAGAAGTGGGAAAGAGTGGGCATTGACTACTAGCCTTTGGATGCTTGTGTATGTGTTGCTTAGGGACAGGAGTGGGATTCTACTGTTCAGACCAGCCCGAGTGAACCCCTTGCTCCAAAGCTCAGCTGGAAGTGAACCAGTTTGCTACAATGAGCATGTGGGCCCGCCTGCCCACCCCTGTTGTTTCCTGTGCTTTATTTCCATTTTTTAGAGCACAGCTGATTCGTGCAGTAGAGTGGTTTCCTCAGCTGTTTTATTCACAGGGACTGCAGTAGAAGGTAAGTGTTAGAGCTTTTTTAAGCACAGAGTGTGTGCACACAACACGCAATCACCAAACCAGTTGTCATACCGGTAGAATTCCACCCCTGCTTAAGGACCTGGGTTGTTGCGTGGTTCTCCTGAATTTTGGAGCCTACTGGCTTGGGTATATGTAAAAGAATCTGTAACATACAAACAATCAAGCAGAAAACAATCTAGGTAGTCCTTGGTTTACAGCAGTTCATTTAGTGACCGAATTTACAGCAGCAATGAAAAAAGTGACTTATTACCATTTTTCACACTTCAGACCATTGTAGCATGCCTATGGTCATGTGATTTACATTTGGATGCTTGACAAAATTCTTCACTTAAAAAATTCTCACTTAGCAACATAAATTTTGGGCTCAATTGTGGTCGTAAGTTGAGGACTACCTGTATCCTAATCAAGGAACTACAAAGGAGAAAGACACACACACACACAAACACACACACAACACTGGCAATGCTGTATATCACGGGTGCCAAAATCACAGCCCTGTTGCATCATGCTCTGGACACGCCCACACCTGGTTTAGTGAAAAACCAGTCACAATACATCACATGATGACACTGTGACAATGTGAGTTTGACACCCCTGCTGTATATTGTATATAACTGTATATAAATAGGGAGCAGCAAACTCATACTTCCTAATAATGATCATGTCATCTTGCTTTTTCCTCATAACCTAGATACTAATTTCTGTTCACATCCAACCTTCTTGGGGATAATGCTTGGAGTTTTGATTTGTAGCATCATTGAATCCGCTTTCTCTGTAGCTCTTATGCCTTTGTTTTAAAATCTCTTTTTTCTAAAGAGATTGCTTTTAAGAATTCCCTGCATGTTCCTTTTCTGAACCTTGTCAACAACCATGTTTAGAAACAGTCATAGAGCAGAGAAGTACTTGATTTTTATGGTTATATAAACGTTAGGCTTCATTTTGTATCACAATATTGAAAAATATAGGGACTATTGAATAGTATTTTTAGTGGACACGGCCACCCTGAAAATATACAAATGTTTCTCATTGAGTTGTTTCTTACTAGGACTAGCAGCCACAGATGTTGCACAGATGATCAGAGTGTCTTCTACTTGGGAGGCACTTGTTTCTACAAACACCAGATGCTTCTAAAATTTTAAATCTTACAACAAGGTCAATATTTTATAAATACAACCATGGGATTTTTCCAGTCAACTGTATCATTCTCTCCTCATGCTTTTCATTGTTACGCTAAAGGGTGATCATGCTAATGTGCTTTTCACCAGTCTGTAGGGCAGCACAGAAATATACTGGCAACGTTTATCTCACCTCATTTTGAATTTCTATGCTACCTCTGCAAATATACCAGCATTTAGTACTGTCCTCACAAATATAATGTAGAACTTAAGGAAAGTGATTCATAGAATATCTGGCATTACTGACTAATGAGTATTATAAACATCTAATCCATGGCTAAGGCGTGATTCTGCCTGGAAAAACAATTTTCTCCTGCTTTCCCAGACAAAATTCCTATTCTATGGATCAGGCCCTGTAGGTTCTGAATAAGAAGCTTGATCTTTTAAGAGCAGGGAACAGAATTTCATTTTTAATATGTGTCAGTGTGCTCACAGTAAAAAAAAGACAACAAAGATTATCTTATTTTATCTGTAGGAGATAGTAGTAGGGATATCTTCAGGCTAACCCATGTGGTAGCTGTTTTCTACCTGGGGAAGTAACATCTGATGGTTTCAGGGTTGTGCCCATAGCAGCTGCTATTTTAACAACAGAACTTACTCCCTGGAGATCATGTCCTATGAAGTCTTATCCATAGGGAGGTGAGTTTTGTCTGGTGAAACAATGCTTATGTGCAAGGATGCAGAGTCGGTTTATTTATTGAATTTATTTGCTGCCCATCTTGTAAGGAAATGACTCTGGGCAGCTTACAGCATTAAAAATTCTATCAAATATCCCTCAAAAAATACAAATAGAACTCCCAATCAAGATAAAATTATAGTTAAAAGATAGGGAGAGAGGGAATAGAATGCATGGGGTGGCAGTGGGAGGCCAGGATTGCCTCTTAATTCATCAATCACCTCCAGGGTGATGATTCCCTGTTAGTGCCCAAAAGCCACCTGGCAGAGCCAGCTGTTAAGGTTCCCATGGAAGGTCAAATGGATGAAAGCCAATCCCGTCTCAGGGGGTAAGATGTTCCATGACAGAGAAGACCCATCTCCTGAACCCTGCCAGCTGGAATTTCTTGACCAAGAGGTCCCACAGCAAGCCTCCTCTGCCAATGTAGGTGGGGCGAGCCAAGCCAGTTAGTTATTTTCCTTCTTCTGGAAGTGTCCACCTATTATGCTTTACAGCCACAAGGTATGTTTTCAACAAATTGGCTGAATATCAGGATGCATACTAGGTGTGATGGAGCTGTATTTCTTCCCAAATTTCTCTTTTCTTGATATCTAACAAATGAAGAAAGGACTAATGAAAGAGCCATGATGGTGCGGTGGTCAGAATGCCATATCACAGGTGATTTCACTGCTAATTGCCAGCAGTTTGATTCTGACTGGCTCAAGATTGACTCAGCCTTCCATTCTTCTGTGGTCAGTAAAATGTGGACCCAGATTGTTGAGGCAATATGCTGATTCTGTAAACAGCTTAGAGAGGACTGTAAAGCATTGTGAAGTGGTGTATGCTGTGAGTCTAAGTACTGTTGCTAGTGCATTGGAGTCATTGTATACATTTTTATGCATTGTGACAAGAAAAAGGGGGAAATACTATTAAAAAGGGGGTGGGAGTAAATTCTGATATGCCTCGACTCTGTTGTGGAAATGGAATAAAACAAAAGCGGTGTCAAGAGGATATGTCTTAAAAATTAGTGTAGCATCTCCACTATGGTTAGCAGAATAAAAGATAAGCCGTAATTGATTTATCTATTTATTTGTTTTTGGAGAAGAGGAAAGAAAAATTAATATTAATATTAGTTACAGCTAGTCTATTAATTTTACAAGTTTATGATTTTTTTGCTTTTTCCATTCAAACCTAAATATAACATTGAAAATGAGGAGCTAAAAATAGGGCATATTTCAAGGTATTTGTTATATAATACCTTCAGTCTTAAATTAAAAGATATAGGGACTTCTGGTTGCTCGTTGTTGGAGCTGGAGTGGAATCCACGATCGTGCGTGGTTTCTCTGCGAGCGCACTTGTTGGAGGGTCCCGATTGGGACCGGAACCACTCTGGAGGGGTGGTGAAGAAAGGGGGAATCACTTGGAAGTTTGAAGGGAGCCGCATCTCCCCTCCCTGACAAGAAAAACCACTTCTGAAGACAAGTTGCAGCAGTGGTCTAAAATGGCCACCATGAAGACAGAAAGCAGTCCGGGAAATTAAGACTGTGCTGGAGCGGTGAAGTAGCAAGCAGAATGGGAACCAGGTGAAATACATGGACTTTAAGGTACCCTGGAATTAAGAAACAAAGAACTATTCTGGAGGAAAGTGTATAGAAGTGGTGACCAGAGACAGTGGGAAGGAAATTGGAATTTATAAAATTGGTTTGAATTATAGCAACGAATTAACTTGGAGGAGAAAATTCAGAGGAAAATATTTGACCACAAATGGCTTGGAAATTAAATTGGATAACTATTGGACTTTTGGCACTAAATAGGCATAAGTAAATGCTGGAATTGAATGTGTTGAAAAGAAATAATAGCTAATAATTGAAATTAGTGAACTTAATAAAAGTTTTGTAATAAAAAAGGAAAGAGTGAAAGAAAGAGTGGAATGTGGAAATAGAACTAAGAGTGCAGAACTAATGGTACAGGAAAAATTTCAGTGACTTTTTGAAAAGTGCTTGGTCTTTTTAAAAAATTGGACTTTGGAATTTAAAAGAAAATAAGAGAAACTCCATCATAAAAAAAAAACTCTGAAAAGTGATACCAGAATATCACAAGGAGAAAGATACTTGAAAAAACTGTTTTTGGAACCACCCTGTGACTTTGGGAAAAAGTTGGCAAACAACCTAACAGAAGACCTGGAAACAAAGACTTATGGACATTGATTATTGAAAATAAATACAAAAGACACTGGTTGAAATAACATACTGGATTTTTGGATTGGATACATTTATTAAGGAAGAGGGGGGAAAAGAAGCAGACACAATGGGGGAATTATTTGTTGAAATAAGACTGGATTTACAAGATATGAAGGAAATGATGAAAGTAAGTCTGGAAATGTGCAGCAATATATTACAGAAATTCAAAATGGCAATTCTGCTTGAAGAAGAACAAAGAGAACCAGAGGGGGAAGAGTTAAACAAAGAGGAAACCAGTTTTGAAGATCAAGTGGAACAATGATCATTTAAGCAGGGTGAAAAAAGACTTAAAATTAAAAATGTGTAGTTTGATGTGACAATGAAGGGGGAATGGTTCGGAAAATGAAACAAAGGAAAGGGAAAAGGCAGAAGTGGGAAGTACAGAAGAAAGATTGAGAGAGGGAGGGGGATAAAATAAATAATTGGAATGAGAAATGGAGGGAAATAATCATGGGGAAAAAGGGAATTAAGAGAAAGAACCAGAAAATAAAGAAAAACAGGAAGCAAACAAGAATGAAAAGAAAGTACATTGTTAAAAGCTGAGACATAATGGGTAAAAAAGGATAGGGAAGGAGATTCCGCAAGGTAATGTGTAGTGATATATAAGAATAAATATTGAAAATAGATAAGATTGGAACTGATATTGTTTTTTTTCTTCTTCTTTTTAAGGATTATCGCTGTACTAGATATGGAATTTAATGAACTAAAAATGGAAATGGGAATTTACAATAGGAATATTATATATAATTGATAATCAGCGATGTATAAAACTATGAGAATCATTATGGAAATATTAATATCGGTTTCTATAATTAATTGATTAGAGTAATATTTTTGCAAGGTATAGATGATCTATAAGGTCATTGAGAAAATACTATGCGGAATCTGATTTAAAATATGTGTATATCTGATATGTAGTAGATAGGAAAATATTGTTATTAAAGTAGAATGAAGGTGGTAAGCTCGAATTAACAACTAAAGGGGACAATTTTTAGAACTTATAAAATAAGGATTGATAGAATTGCAAATTTTTAAAACATAGAATAAGGATTGATAAAATTGCAAATGTGACAGATAAAGGTAATATGGGTAAAGAATATAGAAATGAGACAAGAACTTTAGATAAGAATAGGTAACTATGGTCATGTTTGTATTGAGATGTAAAAACTTGGAACCACACTGCTTGACAAAAGAGGGGGGGTTTACTTAAAAAATAAAAGAAGAAATTGAGTAATGAAATTATCATATATGTTTAAATAATATGGTGATTGGCACTAGAAGAAAGTATTGAAATATTGAATGATTAAACAATGAAGGATTATAATTTAGTGCAAATATGTGTATCAAGAGATATGATTAATGTTATTTTTTGTTTGCACTAAAATGTATGATGCATAGATGCCACACTGTTTATGTATTGAGGTGTATATGCAGATTAAAATAAAAAAAATATTTATAAAAAATTAAATTAAAAGATATTACATTTCCATTGTATTATTACTTAGTGTGTGTGTGTGTGTGTGTGTGTGTGTGTAGAAAAAAAGCTGTTGAGTCTCTGACTTCCTTTAAAAGTCAAATTGTAGTTGATTATATTTGTCATGTTCCTGGATGTATTATATAAATGGGAACCACACTTGCTTATATTTAGTTAAGCCTCTATAATGTGTGTGGTGTGGTAGGTGTGTACTATAAGCATCCCTGGATTTTTTAATTAGCTTATTGATCAGGTGTACGGGTTGAATCTCCAGAAATATGAGGTATTGTTTCCAGTGTGCCACTTCAGTGTCTAGGTCTTTCTGCTTGTCAATGATATTTAGTTGCCTTCTTAAGGCAAGAATGCAAAATCCTTTAATATGGATAAAATAAGGGAAGGAAAGAGAAGCCATTCACAAAAGGGCCAAATAGGAACACTGAAGTCTATGTTTTGTAGAAGTCCAGCTGGGTTATGTACGTGTCATGAGAAACGACATCATAATGTTCTTTTCCAGGTGATCAAATATTTGGGGGTAGGCCTGATATTTACCTTAGGAAGAATTTCATCTTCTAGCTAGAGACTTTTAAATGGCATATGATTGATGGTGACTCATAGTTCTTCATGTTCTCATTCTATTTCTCAAAACCAAGCCATGTAGACAATGAACATTATTGTCTACAAGGCCTTGACTAACTCAAGTAAATCTTAAAAATGCACTAGGAAACCTAAGCTGGGTAATTAATGTCAAAGAAATTTATGAACAAAAATTTAAACTTAAGCTCACCAATATTCTGTTTGTTCCTGCCAATAGACATGATTGATAGTCCAGTTCTGCAGATAGCTAGATCAAAGTATTTGTTCCTCTATTAGTGTATACATACCCTCTTTTCAAAAGTCTGGATATTTATAAGTAGTTATTTTCCCATCCTTACTTATTGATAATCAAAAATTATATGACTGTATCCCATAATAGCATAACTTTTATTTTAGGATAGTTACACAATGTTCAAGACTAATCATATTTACTTTAAGAAGAATTACATCTTCTAGTTAGTGACTTTTAAATGGCACATGTATGAACTTGAATCCTTCCATGATAGTCACTACTAATTTGGTGTCCTTCAAAACATGCAACTTCTATGTTTCATGCCAATCTGACTAACAGAATTAATAGAATTCTGAGACGTGGACATTGCATTCCAACACATTTTGCAGAACACCAAATTAGTAGTGAGTATCATGGAAGCGTTCAGGTTCATATTTGACAGATGTAAATAGCGGACCACTAAAACCATTTTATTTTATGTTCTCAGTTATTTGAAGAAAGTAACAAAGAAATGGTAGTTCATTAAATAAATACAGGAACTGTGCATAAATTTATCCAGGAAAATGTTCTGTTAAATTAGGAAGACCTTACTTCTAACTAACATAGTTTGTTGCAGTGGTGGGATTCAAAAAAATTTACTACAAGTTCTGCTGGCTTGGCTTGGTGGGCGTGGTGTGGCTTGGTGGGTGTGGCTTGGTAGGCGTGGCTTGGTGGCGTGGCAGGGGAAGGATACTGCAAAATCTCCATTCTCTCCCCACCCCACTAACCTGCTTTCCAGCTCCGTTCTCCTGTGCAGGGCAACAAAAGAAGACCCAGTCGATCAGCTGGGATTTGGGAGGCAAGCAATAGATGGAGTTGGGGCCAGTCAGAGATGGTATTCCGAACTACTCAAAATTTCTGCTACCAGTTCTCCAAACTACTCAAATTTTCTGCTACCAGTTCTCCAGAACTGGTCAAAACCTGCTGAACATCACCTCTGGTTTGGTGCAAGATATATGAACTTATGCAGTTACCATTACCAAACAGCTAAATATTTGATTTAGATTATAACAGTTAAAACTGGGACAAGTGGATGGTCCAGCAACTTCATCTCTACATCTCCATCTGAAAATTCAATACCATCTTGATCCTAGCAAACAAAAAGTAAAGTAAATTAATTAAATGGAAGACAATAATGTTAGCCATATGGTATAATCAAAACACATACAAAAATGGAGCAAAGCAGAAAAAATTAACAAACTTAGCCAGAAATAAATTACACATATTAGACATTTCCACATTAGGTTTTCAAAATTACCTCTGAGCACTAAAGAAAAGAATTCATCTGAGAAATAGAAAGATGCAGGAGCCCAAAGAACAGTTTCTTTTTAATATTATTTCTGAAGTAATTTCCATTTTGTATACTTATCCTTTCCTGATCTGTGAACTTTGTTATCCTGTATTTAATCCACACAGTTTTATCTAATGACATTTTTTCATTAATACAGTCATGTTTTTCATTGTTACCAAATAGGCCTCTGCGGATCATTTAATGAAACATCTTTCTAGATTACAAGTTCTTCAAGCAAAGCATTTTCTGTGTCTTCTAGTCACATACAGAGCTCATGAAATCTTCACAGCAGTTGAAACTTTGAAAATCCTTTGAAAAATAGTGGGAATGATGAATGGTAAATGGTTTGCAGACTTTGAAGCCCTGGTGGCGCAGTGGTTAGAATGCAGTACTGCAGATTAAATCTGCTCACAGCCTGAAGTTAGATTCTGATCTTTTTGAGGTTGATTCAGCCTTCCATCCTTACAAGGTCAGTAAAATGAGGACCCAGATTGTTGGAGGGGATATGCTGACACTGTAAACTGCTCAGAGAGTGCTGTAAACCACTATGAAGTGGTATATAAGTCTAAAGGCTATTGTTATTACTCTACTTTTACTTTTCCTCTACCCCACGGGTGTCAAACTTGCCAAGTCACAATGCCGTCATGTGATGTTTTGCTATGTTTTTCTTATTCACGGAGCTGGGGTGGGTGTGGCCTGTGCGTAATACATATGGCCCATGGGCCACCAGTTTGACACTCCTGCTCTACCCTATCAACATTTAATTATTAATGCAAAATGTCATTATTGTGCTCATGTTCCAATTTCTAAATTGATCCTTAACTTCCAAACTCTTTTTCATTTTTTGTATTGTATTGGACTTCCTTATTGGAATTAGACCTTTGCCTTTGCTATCAAAATGTGTTTGAGGTAGCTCACAGTTAAAAATGCAATTAATTTTTTTTGCTCCATCTGATTTTTTTTTCTAATTATGTGGGAACCACATCTCTAATCTTTCTTCTAAAGTCTTCCCAGTGCCTGCAAGACCTAAGGTTCAATTGCTATTCCAATACAACCTCCCAACCACAACCAAATTGGGTGACAACCAAAAATTTCGCAAAACTTTTGCATCTGGTCACGAACAAATACTCGGGTAGTGATCCAACACAGCTGTGCCGGTTTCCCTTTCCGCACCAATTTTCCCTTCTGCACCATTTTTTTTGTACGCGCATGTGCAGTCAGTCTCACTTCCGGTCACGACCAAATCGGATTGTGACCAAAGTCATGGAATGGATTACGGTCATGACTGGAGGTTCTACTGCATGTGGAATGGGACAGGCACTTTATTTTTTGTTTCAGTAAGATAGCAAAATTCATTGGGAGGGCTCATTTTCCCTGCAATATTTAGGCTGTTGCTTTTCTAAAGGCCAGATAACATTTGCAGGACAATTAGGCTATCCACATTCCCATATCCTGAGATTAGGTTGGTATGCCCCACTTACAGTAGATCCATGTTGGATCTAATGATATAAGAAAGATTCACATAGGGGGAAATGCATGAAATATATTATTTTTTCATAGCTTTTCAGATGTTATTAGTAAATCAGGACAGAAATACGATGATACCTCATTCATCCGCCTCTTTTCCATGTTTATCCTTTTATCTCACTGTAACGTGACATCATGGGAAAAGAATTTTGCTATTGTCTTCATGTTTTTGACAGGTAGCTTGTTTGTTTATTCAATTTACATGTCTGCTCACCTCAAACACATGATTCTGGAGGGATGGCAAGGAATTAAAACATAGTAAAAACACAGTAGAATTCTTACAGAACTAAGACATAACCTATTCAAAAACTAATACTTTTTTTTACCCATATAAATGGTGATCTGATTCAAATTGGACCCATTATACTTAGGATAAACTTTGACTTTGTTTAAGATTTTATCCTTTCAAAACTATCATAACTCACCCCCCACAAAACAAAGTTTCTCTAGAAATGGGGCACTAGTACAATCCTACATATTTAATGTATCACATACAGCTGGATATGGTTATAACCTAGATGTAGTTTAACTATTTCTACATTTTCTGAATGGTAATGTGATATGAATGATTTGTTCACCTGAGAACAAAACAAAACCAGGTGTGTTTTCTGTAGATCAAGGGACTTTATTTTTGCTTTGCACATACTGATAGAGTTTATATGTCCCTGTTTAAATTGATGCTTTTGCCTGATACTAAGTATCCCACAGATATATTATAAATTAGAAAATGAACAAAATCTAAAACCAAGAACATATGGAATCTCGAGGGAAGTTTTCTTCCTCCTTCTATATTGCCTACAAAACTCACTGTTGATAATACACGCCAACACTCCATATGACATTTTCTTTCGTTTCCAACAGTCTCTGGAAAGCAATATGTACTGCAACTTAAACACATTCCCATATGCCAAGCTTTAATGGTGACCTCAGCAGTGTTCAGGAAAAGAGGATTTCCATGTCAGTGGACTGTGTAAGATATATCAATATGCAAATATGAGAGCTTAAGGCACCTGTGGAGACCTTGGGTGAGAAGAAAATATGGGCAATCCTAAAGAGCAAAATTTTGGAATCTAATCTAATGATTTAAAGGATGACCGAGAAGGATGGACATCAAATTCAGTTGCAACCACTACAAATCCACATACATTTTGATCAAGGATGTGAATCAATCAAGGACGTAAATCAATTATATTGAATTTAGGCATGTTGTCAACACTGAATGTGTCCTAAAATTCTATTGATGGATAAAAAAGAAGAAGTGTTATATTTCATATACAAAGTAACATTTTTGTAAATTTTAGCTGCACTGGTTTTGATGATGCACCACATCATATTCCTATTACTTACTTGCAAAATTTTGACCTGACTGCTCAAATTGATGCTGTCTTGAAAATGTCTATTTTAATTGTTCCGATTTTCCTAAGATACTGGCTTTTGGATTAATTTCCTATACAAAAGACTAATTGACAAGTGACTGGTCTTGATTGGAAGATAATGAAATGTCCTATGATAGGGGTTAAGCAGAGTATTTTGGTAATTGACTTTTTGTAATAATAAAGCTTAGGTTACCTGATCTTTGACCTCCTTTTTAACTTCATGATTTTTAAACTCACAACACAAAAACATATTCTAACAATTTATGTGGAAGAATTCTTTAAAGTATTCTAATGCTGCCAATTAACAGGAATATAGGAAGGAGCAATATTTGCTGTCTGTCCCTTAATATTGTTTTTTCTTTTAGATAACTTGTTCCTAAAACATTTTAAATTTTATTGGTTTTTAGGACCTTTCTGGAACTAAAAGTGCCCCAACATTAAAAATTAAAGACAAAGTATTTCCTTATTTATTAGATTTCTATCCTTCCTTTACTAAAGAAGCTAAAGATAATAAGTGATAAGAAGAGCAGCCAAATTAAAAACAAAAGTAATGGGAAGCTATCTGGAGCTTTGCTCTATATCAGGGGTGTCAAACTCATGCCCATGGACTGGATGCATCATGTGCTGGCCACACCCATGCCCGGTTTGACACCCCTGCTCTATAGCAACAAGTCTGGGTAATATTAATGACTTCTGTATAAGCAGAGGTGCCTGTAAGTATTTGTTTTTGTCAAAATGAAGAAAGCATCATTCTATACCTCTTTCCTTACATACATATGACATCAGAACACACATACAAAGGAATGGAATTTTGCCTCATGGCACTACAACATTGCCTCCTTGATTCTCCCTGAATACTCCTCTATCTACAAAATATCCTAAAGCAATGTTTTTAAATAATCATAAAACAATGTTTTAGGTACAACATTACATGCTGCTTCTTTCTATCTAAGGTATAAATTGATATTTTTCATACTAGCTTACAAATACTAGTAGCACTTTAACTGCATCAGCTTACTAATATTTCATTAACTCTTGAAGCTAATTATAAACACTACTTTTAGAGTCCATTTAACTTCACTTTGCAGAAGTCTAAATTTAGTTTTGTAATCAAAATTTCATATATAACATTGGGGACTTTTTCCAATCGTCTTCCTTATCTTTCCATCATCATCTTGCCATCTATTCTTTCTCTGGTAGATTTTTGCCTTCTCTTTTGTTTATTATTTTTAACTTCCCTTGATTGCTATAATTTTGTTAAATACATAACTATTCCCAACTGATCGTTATCCTTAATTTCTGTCCATTTCTTATTTGGATATAGCTTATTCTCTTGCTCTTTTCTGAAACTCAGCATTTATTTAAGCAAAATGTCTTTTATCTCTCCATTGCCTTTTGCTTTATTGCTTTCTTCAGTTATTTTCAACTTATCATCAAACTACCATTTTGCTTTATCATTTTTAGGTTTGGTGCTTATTGTATTTGCTTCATCAATTTTTTTTAATTACATTTATATGCCGCCCTTCTCCGAAGACTCAGGGCGGCTTACAATTTTTGGGATACAACCCAATGCGCTCAGCAATAGCCTTCATTCCATTGTATATGCCTGCTTATTACTAAGCGGCATTTTTACGAAGTCAGCTTATTGCCCCCAACAATCTTGGGTCCTCAATTTACCTACCCTGAGAGGATGGAAGGCTGAGTCAACCTTGAGCCTGGTGGGATTCGAGCCTGCACTAATTGCAGGCAGCTGGAACTTAAGTGCTAGGCATTTAACAGTCTGCACCACCAAGGCCCCGAGTTCTTCAGGGTCTGTATTTATCAAAATCTAAACTACTAAATCTTCTTTAAAGGTTTAAACATTCTCTAAAACTTTATCTTCTTCATACTATTCAATTAAAGGTGTAATTTTGCAAGGGAGTTTGGTTGCCATCAGTGTGAGGTTTTGTGTTGATTGATTTCTTGAGTGAGTAGAACTTCTTCATCTTTGGTTGTGATATATTTATAGCCAGTTTTATGTTGGCATTGTCCTTCTAGTAAGATCTACATGTATGGTCATTTTTAGGGATACATGTTTTTCTTGGCAGAATATTGAAATCCCATTTCTGTCATAGATTACATTTAATCTAATCTCTTTTATGTAACCTGCCCATTGTTAATACACCCTGAGATGTATCCACTGCCATCATGTAGCTCCTGATATTAAAATGTGCAGGCCTCTTCACCACAACAAAGTAGCTATCCATGAAGGTGATCTACAACCTTGCTGTACTATAATTGTATAATAGCCAGCTGATGAAGCCCAGGTTCAAATTTCTACTCTAGATGAAGCTAACATGTTGTTTGGAATAGAAAACAATGACAAGAAAAGCCATGTCTGCCATAGTGAGCATGTCAAGATGGTTAAGATGATTTCATCTGAGAGTGAAATGGGTGGATCATTTTTCTAAATAAATACAACAAAAATGAGTTGGTCAGGAATTCTATGTAGGTCATCTTGTCCTATTTCCTCCAAATCTGAAACCAGCACTGTAGCTATTTCTACAAAGTTAAATCATATTACATCATAGACTTAAAAATCTATCTATGGGGTCACTAAGAATTGAAAATGACTTGATGACACAGAATCAATCAATCAGTCAAATCATATTCCATGCATCCTTGATGCATTTTCCTGAAACAAATATTATACAATTCCTGAACTTTGAGCAATTCTTTGTTCCTTAATCCAAAACAAAAGTTTTGTGCTGCATGCAAATTTAATTATTTTGTTGGTTTAATATGCAGCAGTGTTTTTTTCTCTCTAAATTGCTGTTATTCTTTTGCACAGGCATCTCATCTTCATAAAATAAAAGGTGAAAAGGTACTAAACTATAGGCTTTAGTAGTCATCTGCCCCAAAATTATCACACTACAGGAAGCTGGGCAATTCATAGCCCAGGAACCACGAGTTACACCAAACGTTTTGTTTGCATGTGCAAACTCATAAGGAATAACTGCTAATTGCCAAAAATAAGTGGAATGATTTTTTTTACCAATTTCCACCAATAAACTAAAAAAATTAACATGCACATAAAACTAAGAAACCAACTTGATGAAGGTAAAACAATAATAATGTCATAAATAATAAAATTAATAGAACTCTTCACTTGCATATGTCCTATAATTAGATTTATTAGATTTATATCCCGCCTCTCTTCCCCCATCGGGGAACTAATTATTGGTTCACCTTCCTGTTGCCCTGAACTGCCAAAGAGATATTTAAAAATTACTGTCTACCGCTGGGGAAAAAACCCTATTTCTTATTTGTCCTATACCTTTCTCTGGTTTGTGAGAATTGGATCTAGAGAAAGAGATTTATTCTTGCTTTGTATGTGTGTGTTGTAAAATTGCTTTTGGTGCTGTAAAACTGCTTTTCCTCTGCAGATACAATTTCATTTTAACATTGTTCCACTGACATCTAGTTCAAATGAAATTTCATAATTTCCTCTCCTGACTTTAGTGATGAAGAATTAATCCCTTAACATAAAATTCTGTAATCCAAAATGCATAACTTTTAAGTTTCCAAGACAATACAAAGGTAAAGGTAAAGGTTTCCCCTTTCCAGTCATGTCTGACTCTAGGGGACAGTATCAGGGATGAGATTCAGCCGATTCGGACTGGTTCGGGCAAACTGGCTGTTGATTTTACATCTGGTTTGCTGAACCGGTAGTTGCAAGGACTGGCTGACCCCGCCCACCTCACCCCACCCCACCCAGGAGTCTCCATGTGGTCTGTTTTGGATGCCAGGTAAGTGCAGGGCCCACACGGAGGATCTGGGAGGGTGAAAAATGGATCTCCTGGAAGTTCTGGAGGTACGGAAACAGGCTTACAGAGCCTGGGGGGGCAAAAACACCCCTCCTGCCATGGTGCAGGAGGCCGAGTAGGCCACGTCCACCACAGCCACGACCAACCAGCAACCGGGTAGAGAACCAGTTGCTGAAAATTTTGAATCCCACCCCTGGATAGTATCATCTCAGTTTCTTAACCAAGGCAGCTAGCATTGTCCACAGACATTTCCATGGTCACATGGCCAGATGACTATACACTGAGGCGCGTGGAATGCTGTTACTTTCCCACCAAAGTGGTACCTATTTATCTACTCACATTTGCATGCTTTGAACTGGGGAGAAGCTGGGGCAAATAACGGGAGTTTATTCACTTGCACAACACTCGGGTCTCAAACCCAGGCTGTTAGCTTTCCAGCTGATAAGCTCAGCATCATTACCTACTGAGCCATTGTGCTCCAAGACAACAGATATAGAATAAAATTACTATATTTACCTGTGATGTCATATGTTGCTTCTTTTACAATAATTGTATTAAATAAATTATATTTTTAATACTTAGATATACTTTCATAAAGGTAATTGCAACATAAAATCTATACAATTTCATTTAAGAAGGAAAAGGGGAATGTTTTCCAGAGCAGAAGACAGAGTAAACTTAGGCATGAAATAACATTAAAAAATTGCTCCAGGCTGAAGTTCCAAAGGTCATAGCCAAAGCTTTTTATTTTTTATTTTTTGTGCAACATTTATAAAAAGTGAGAATGGGTTTCATTTTAACTTCTTGGCTATATTGCAAAATGTCTGTGCTTACCTCTATGAAAAATGATGCCTTCCTGTAGTAAATAGAGATGTTGTAGAAAAATTAAAGATATCGTTGTAAAAGAATTCTAGTGCCTTTTGTTTATTAGTTACAAATCCTATTATTAGTTACATCAACATCCTTGCATCTCTTTCTTCTGCCACATAATGTAATGGAATAAAAGCCATTCTCATTTATGTGGGAGTGACACTTTCCAATTCCTTCTTATTTCAATAGATTAATACAATATTATTCTTTTCTTTCAAACCTCTTCCCTTCCTTTCCCTTCTCATCTTAACATATCAAAGTGATGCCCATAAAAACACACATGTATAGAGAATCAAGTTTTAGTTTTAAGAAGCAACCATTCTACAACTAAAAGTTATAATTGCCCTTAGGAATCCTCAATATTACAACTGTTTGACTGTAGTAGATTTTCTGTAGTTACTATTGTGTTATATAAAATTGCAACATATCTGCTTCCTGAAATCCCTGGGTTTCTGAACAGTTACAAGATCTCAGTATTAGTAAATGCCTCCCCTTATGGGTGGAGACTAAGAAAATGCAGAATACATTTTTTAAAGTCATAGAACAGCTATGCATTTGAATGTAATTGAATGTAATTCTTACTCAACTGCCTAACCAACCTGTATGTATTTACTTTTCCCTTCATGTAAACTGGTTGTGTATTCTTCAATTAATGTAATCTGTTTCTGCTTGGATTCCCTAGTTGCTAAACATTCTGATTCTTTTTTTCTGGCTCAAAGCCCTCAAAAACCTATTATCAAATTGCCTTTTGTAATAATCCTGTGGCCTATAATTAATTCATGTGTGTCTATAGGAGATGCCAGATAAAAGCATTATGTAGGGCTTAAATCAAGCTTTAAATAAGTTAACCCAATTAAATCAAGACCCATCAGACAAGGTGTTGCTAGATTGCAAATAATAACAAACAATTGTGTGATAAACATTTCTATTATTCAATCAGTATAAAGCTTAGGACTCTTTTTTAGAAGACTCCAATTAAATAATATACTGTAACTTGGAATAAAGAGCTATTTGAAAATAAAATTTCTGTTGGTGGGTACAGTGAAATACTGTATCTTAAGCTGAAATTGGAACTTCTAATTGTCTACCTTTCAATGTATGGCAACATTGCAAATGCATATATAATGAAATATTTGTATAACTGACCTATCTGCATAATTTGGGGGTTCTACTTTGTTTCAATTCGTATTAATGAAATTCAACAGCAATTTATGGTCCAAAGAAAACAATCCTTATCAACTTAACAGATAATAGATAATCAGAGTTGGAAGGGACCTTGTAGGTCATCTAGTCCAACCCCCCACACAAGCAGGAGACCCCATACCATTTCTGACAAATGGCAGTCCAATCTCTTCTTGAAGGTCTCAAGTGATGGCGCTCCCACAACTTCCAAGGGCAAGGTGTTCCATTGGTTGATTGTTCTCACTGTCAGAAAGTTTCTCCTTATTTCCAGGTTAAATCTCTCCTTGTTCAATTTCCATCCATTTCCATCCATTATTCCTTGTCTGGCCTACAGGCACTTTAGAAAATAGCTTGACCCCTTCCTCTCTCTGGCAGCCACTCAAATATTGAAAGACTGGGGGAGGGCCTATTCTGTGGTGGCTCCCGCCCTGTGGAATCAACTACCTCTGGAGCTCCACCTGGCCCCTGACCTCTGCACTTTCCACCATGACTTGAAAACCTGGTTATTTGAGCAGGCTGTGCTCTTGGGGGGGGGGTTGTTTTTATAATCTGTTTTAGTCTAATTTGGCTTGGTTGGTTTAATTCTATTTTAGGTAACTAATTTATTGTACTGGTTTTAACTGTGAGCTGCCCCGAGTCCTTTCGGGAGAGGGGGCGGCATACAAGTCAAATTAATAAATAATAAATAAATAAATAAATCATGTCTCCCCTGGTCCTTCTCTTCACTAGACTAGCCATGCCCAGTTCCTGTAACCATTCATCATATGTTTTAGCCTCCAGTCCCCTTGGATACTTGTAGGAAAATTGGTAGAAAGAAGGAAAGGAAAAAATATGTTCTCTCTTGTAAGTACAAAAAAGGACTGAATAATAAGTTTAAAAAAAACAGAAAAAACAATCAGCTAGGGAGGAAACAAGGATACAGCTAGGGAATTAGTCTACTACTTCATATGTGCATTTAGTTATTGTAAATAAAGTATGGAGATGGAGATAACTAAATGCACGTATGAAGTATAACATAAAATCGGGTAAGACCCTGTAATACAATAGAGAAAACTTTTTCACAGAAAATGTTTTTGATTTGTATAGATAGGAGATTTGGAAATTTTTATCATAGTTTCATACCAATTATTCCAAAATTCCAAAAAATAATTTCTAATATTAACTATTGCGCTCGTCACCTCCAGAATCGACTACTGCAACGCTCTCTACATGGGGCTGCCCTTGCGGACCACCTGGAGGTTGCAGCTGGTGCAGAATACGTCCGCGCGGGCTGTGATGGGGGTATCCCAATACTCCCATGTTACACCCCTCCTGCACGACTTGCATTGGTTGCCGGTTGCCTTCCGGGTTAGTTTCAAGGTGCTAGTGACAACTTATAAAGCCCTAAATGGTTTGGGTCCAGGGTACTTGCGGAAACGCCTCCTGCCAGCATCACATTCCAATCTCCCTGTTCACTCCCACAGGAGGGGCCTCCTTGGGATACCGTCAGTTAGGCATTGTCAGCTAGCGGTTCCCAGGCTAGGGCCTTCTCCGTGGGAGCACCCGCCCTTTGGAATCAGCTCCCCGTGGATCTCCATTTGGCCCCTGATCTCCGCTCCTTCCGCCAGGACCTGAAGACCTGGCTGTTTCAACAGGCTGGCCTGGAATGACTTGGCAGGGGGGATTTTAACTGTTAATTTTAACTGATAGTCCGACTTGTTATGTTTAATCTGTGTTTTATTGTAAATTTGTGGTATTTTAATGTTCGCTGCCCTGAGTCCCTAGGGAGAAGGGCGGCATACAAGTCGAATAAATTATTATTATTATTATTATTATTATTATTATTATTATTATTATTATTTGGACACCTAGGGAATTCTTAATCCCACATTGCATGTATAATCTCTTCTCTCAGAAATTTTGCATGGAGTTCAAAGTTCATTGGACAAAATTTTCCATCTTAAGGAGAATGTGTGTTTGCTGAAAGAGAGAGGTAGCATATAGCAAGGAAAGAATTTTGCCAAAAAAAAGAGTTTCACCAGCATCTCAGAAAAAGATGTCTGCTATCCACCCGTGCGACCTGTCAATAGAGTGGCCTGTCCTCCTTTCCTACCCCAATATCCTGAGCTTTGAAGACCTTAATGGGTCATAAGTACTTTTGGGGGTCTGTTGTAACTTTGAAACATCACTAAGTGACCTGTGATAGCTCAAAGACTACCTGTATCAAAGCAATATTTTGATCTTCTCACATCTGATTTGTTTTGCTCATTTGTCTTAACTGATTTGTTTAGAGGCAAAGCAATTTACTTTTTTTTTTAATGTGCAAGTTGGCCAGAACTTTCAACTTATTTCTTTTTTCAGCAAAATACCTCATTATTCCAGCTATCAATTGAGCATTTGACATTGTATTGTCAACTCTACACTATGAAAACACTATGAAGGAGAATCAATTTCTAGGTAGAACCATACTTTCCTATGAACATGGATATATATTTTCCAAAGTAAGAGGACTTTTTTTAATGAGGAATAAAAATTGTTAAATTTGCATGAAGAGTCAGACGCGGAGTGCTTCAGTTAAGAGTTTATTAGTGACTACAGCTCATAACAGACCCGATTTGGCTGGTCTGCGCTGCTACTTATAGCCAGCAGCCACAGTTGCCAGCCAATCAAAGTGCAGGGTTTTCCCACACTTTTTAAACCAATCATTTCTGACATTTTACAAGAACAGTTCAAACTTAACCAATGACATTCAAACCTGCATACATAACACCCCTCCCCACTAGGTTCAGTCCATACTCAAACCCCAACCTATCTAATGTATTCTTTTAAATAGGTGGGGCTCTTATGTGTACGTTGAGACCTTCGTGGTTCAGAAGTTTTAACGTCCTCACCCAATGAGAGGGGAAATGTGTCTGTTCACATTTCCCTAGTTGGACTTCCTGTGAAAGAAGACCCTGTTTGATTGTTAGAATCTGGTCTCTCCTCCCAACCCATCTCCAGCCCAATGTCAGTACCCAAGTCAGGTAGTGATGTGCAATCTTCCACTTGTAAGGATGGATTTTGGCATTGGGACAGGTTTTGGGATGGTTCCTGTCATAATGGCTCCTTACAAATGGGGTTGATTCTTGTTTGCTGATTATCCTCATGTTCTTCCCCCTCCCCCCGAGAAAAAGCATTAGGTATGGGAACTAGAGAGGAACAATTGCAATGTTCCTGAGGTAACCTGGATCTAAGCTGATCAATGTGCCTGCTCCAGAGGACTCCATCCTCTGTTTGTACCCTGTAAGAACGAGGGCCTGTGATTTGAGTTATTTCAGCAGGAATCCATGAAGGCTCACCCATAAGGTTCTTAGCATAAACAGAATCACCCACACTGAACGTACGAACTTTGCTAGTGGAATCTAGTGGTGCGTTGGGTGCATAAGTGGGATGAAGGCGGTCAAGGGGAGACCTAAGTTTCCTACCCATCAGCAACTCTGCTGGGGATAAGTTAGTTGATGGGTTAGGAGTGATGTGCTGAACACTAAGAAGTTTTTCAACTTTCTCAGTGATGTCCCCAGGACCCAATTGCTGAAGCTTTTCCTTGGTAAAACGTACCATGTGTTCAGCCCTCTTCCGCTTGTCGGAAATGTCGGTGAGATCGTTCCCCTCCAAATACATTTGGAAACAATCTGTATACGAGTCCCAGTCTTCTGCCGTCGGATCGAACGGGGCTGGGGGGGTGTTCAGCACAGCCATCTCTCTCGGCTTCTTCTCCGCGTTGTCTTCTCTTCGGGAAGGATCCCACCTTCTTCGCCAGTGTTAAATTTGCATGAAGAGTCAGACGTGGAGTGCTTCAGTGAAGAGTTTATTAGTGACTACAGCTCATAACAGACCCGATTTGGCTGGTCTGCGCTGCTACTTATAGCCAGCAGCCACAGTTGCCAGCCAATCAAAGTGCAGGGTTTTCCCACACTTTTTAAACCAATCATTTCTGACATTTTACAAGAACAGTTCAAACTTAACCAATGACATTCAAACCTGCATACATAACAAAAATATTACTCTAAAGTTGAAAAGTTGGGAAGACTGTATAGGAAGGAATACTAAAATTAATCTTTGCAAGCATAAAAAAGTTTTGAATATATGTTGACAAGTAACAACCAGTGGCTTCATCTTAGAAGGTAATAAACCCCTTATATATTTATCAAAAAGAAATATAGGAATCAATTGTATACAGAAGGGGTGTCAAACTCATGTCGTCACGTCATCACGTACATCACGTGATGTATCACAACTTTTTCTCCTTCGCTAAACTGGGCATGGGTGTGGACAGCGTGTTACTTATCCAGCCTGTGGGCTGTGAGTTTGACAACCCTGGTCTACAGTTTCACAATGTACCATTCATTCAAACTATGATGGTAGTATCTTTAGTTCATGGAATACAGTGCCATAACCTGCAGAGTTCAAATGTTTGTTATTAGCCACTTCCAGGAACTTCAGAGATTATGAAGCCTCGGGGGTTGTAGTTTTTATAGAAGAAGTTGGCTAGAATTTTTTTCTATGTATCATTAAAACTTTAATAATTTATTCTCTAATGGAATATATTTCAGAATGAGAATAACAGGATTGAGGCACTACACTGTAAGCATAGCCCACTTTGAGGCATATATAGAATGCCACAGTTCACATAGGTGGAGTTTGCAGAATGATGCTCTTTTTCCTGAGGATATTATGATTCAAGCTGCTATTACATTTTCAGATGAAAGCAATGATAATACTATATGTACAACAAAGAATTTTGTTTAAATGTAATCAACCCTGAGGATAAACTAAATGACTGATGGCTGTGCTGATGTGCAATGTAGAGTGATCAAAGCAGGTTCTACAGTTAATGACTAGAAATTGAAATGAAATATCAACTTAAATAAATGGTTAAAATTTTATTTCTTTTGATGACTCCCATGCTTCTCAGGATCATTGGAAAGATGCTTTTTAAAAAGGGGTTAAGTTCTGAAAATATATCAGAAAGCTTTGTTTGCTTTCATTTATTTTCTATAACATGAAATAGTAATCTAAGCAATGTTGGCAGAAATGACATTTATACTCCAGTGACAATCAGAATTAAAAGATTTCTGGCCTACTTTTTAGCCATTCTGAGTTGAAAGCAGTTTTTCTTATCATTCAGCTTCTCTAATAGCCTTAACTGTAATTGTAGATTCCAGAAACCATTCATAATAAAAAAATAGGAATCTTCTACTGTCAGATTTCTGCCTTTTTGTTTTAGTGACTAAACCAGCCTAACACATAATAAAACTTAAGAATAATAGCATATCAAGATAAAATAGACCAGATATCTTCAAAATCTTTTTAAAAAGAATAGTTTTGTTTGAGAAACATAAATTGCATTTAACTGAGAATTGATTCTGAATGTATGTATGTGGAACAAATATATACAGCTATACATTTTTATATATTTCAGTACAAAAGTTGGATAATACAGCATATCAAGTGTTCAGCCCCAAAATCCTGGTAAGTAATGTGTTGTATTATACAACAATAGTACATTTTTCTGTACAAAACATTCTTATATCTGTCTATGCCTCCAGGAATTTCTCATGTCCTACATTTCATATACATTTGATGCTGTTTCAACCACCAAGCATTCATGTAATCAGCATGCAGTAGAAATCCAACTTTTCATTTTATATTTACATCTTGGTCCCTGCAAAATATATCTTCCATCTGGTTGGCTTCTCTAATAAACATTATTTTAAATGAAAAAGAGCTGTGTTGCCTTTTGCTTTAGTGGAAATGTTTTTCTTTTATTATGAATATTTGTTTCAGTGGACTTGACTGATCACGCCAACTGGCACTGGTTGTTCATTCAGCACCAAGGATTGGTGGAGAATACAGAAAAGGATAGGACAAAAGAGATGCTTAAAAATTCCAGTTCTATTGAAAACTCACCTCAAATGGACAATGTCATCACTTGGGAAGCAGTTAGTACGATGCCTTAACTTTTAATCTTTAGTTTGTGTGACCAATGGAAAGCTTTTGGCCAGATGTTTTGCCAGTTAAGTAGCAAGAAAATATTTGGCACAGACCCATCAAACATGAGACAAGGTCAGAAACATTTGGAATAGCTTCACTTATGATGTAATTGATCAACAATTACATTAGTATTTATGATTCAGTGAGCTAAAGGATGCTATGTCTATTATTGGAAACAATTAAATGTGTAATCCATATTGGTTCTGGTTGGGATGACCTGAAAGGGCAAAGCGGGCAGAAGAAGGCAGGCCAAAAACTGGAAAGTTAGGATTTGAAATTCCAGTAGGCTAAATGAAAAGGTGATTCAAGGTGGTAGAGAAGAAAGATCAAATGAAAAAGTCAATACAAATCTCACTTTGAAGGAAACTGAGATAATAAATCTGAAGAAAAAAAATCTGAAGACAGAATTCAAGAAAATAAACTCTAAAGAGAAAAAGTAATTGCAGAAATCCCTCGTAAACCTAATACTAGGGAAATGGGAGCTTCTGACAAGATGGGAAACAAAGCAGTGTGCTGAACAGGCAGTAGCTTGGGGCCAAAATGTTTTACAGCTCAAAGGCAAAAGAGCAAAGGTACCTCACCCACCTACCCAGCCTGGCTCCATAGTTCAATTTCATATAGTTCATATAGAACCTAAGTTCATGCAAACTATTTTGGATCCTGGTATTAGAAAACTCTTTCCAGTGAGAAAACCCAATAATTACTTCAACCATCCTCCTGACACCCTAAAACTGCTTCTTTGTTTGCCTCGAGGGCACATTGGCCACAATTATCTAAGGGAGTGGAAGACTGGCTATATCAAAGACTGGAAAGCAGACACTTGTCGAAGAAGTATTTGATAGAATCAAGAAGGTAAAGAAAGGCGGCACAAGGGAGATGAGCAAAACAGAATTGCATGATAGAAGGAGCTGGCTGCTGGCCAGAGGGAAAGAGATAAGCTGGAAATACCAAAGCCAAAACACTAAGAGAAAGCGAGAAGCAAGGTTATTTATTCTGATATACTTGAGAAGTTTAAACGTTGCATGTGTATAAAAGCAAGAGGTTAACTACAAAGCACATTGTGCTTCTTATATTCATGGAAGGTATAACTTAACATATGTACCTTTATCCATAATTCAGTGTTATGATTGGAAAGCCTTGCAAAAACTGCATGGATGCTTTTTTGGCATGGGATTGGAACATATATTGTCTGGGTCTCTGTTTATATTAAACTCTTGATTGGCATGGCAGTAATCTTTAGATGAACATTTCCAGGGTAAGAAATTGAAAGTAAACCTAGGCACAGGCTAGGACAGGGGTGAGCAAACTTTTTTGACTCAAGGGCCACAATGGGTTCTTAAACTGGACCGGAGGGCCGGAACAAAAGCATGGATGGAGTGTTTGTGTGAACTACCGTGTTTCCCCGAAAATAAGACACTGTCTTATTTTTTGCCCCAAAACACACTAGGTCTTATTTTTGGGGTAGCTCTTATATATTTATGGTGCCAAATAGTGGGTGTGAGTGTGTAGGGGGTGTGTTTCGAGGGTGCACGGTTGCTCCCTGAAAAGTCTTCCTGGAACTGTAGATTTACACTAGATCTTACTTTCGGGGTAGGTCTTATTTTCGGGGAAACACGGTAATATAAATTCAAAGTTAGATTACTTCATGTAGCCTTCTGGGAGAGCAAGAACCCTCCGCTTTTCGCCCACGGGGCCGGATAGAACAGCCTAATGGTCGGATCCGCCCTCAATGTAGTTTTGCCCATGACTAAGGTGACCAGATTTTAACATTGGTAAAGCGGGACACCATTGAAGGGGGAGTGTTCTTGATTATAATTTTGGTCTATATATGAAACAGTTCTTTCTTAAGGCAGAACCTCCCTCCTTCCCCCCCCTTTAAAAAAAGATGCGGGCAAGCCACCTTGAAAAAAAGAGCCTCCAGCACAAATTAAAAAAACATGCAGTGGCAGAAATGCCAAGGGGAAGGAAAGGGGAAGAATGGCTGAAGGGGGGAGGGATTTTATGAATACTCTTTCTCTCTCTCTCTCCCTCTCTCACACACACACACACACACACAGACAGATAGATTTAGGTAAAGATTTGGAGGCGGCCTCTCCCTCTCATTCCCAAGAGACTCCCACCCAGCATGGTTTTACCTCCGCAGCCTCAGGAGGGAGCCGCAGCCAGTCCCAGCGGCCACCCAGCTGGAAACAAAGCCTGCTCAGGCCGCAAGGTCGGCCTGCTCTGTTTCCCCCCCTTCTCGCAGAGGAGCTGTTCCCGGCTTCTTCTGCCGCCGCCTTCACTACACAGCAAACACCCGCCTCCCCTCCCTCTGCAGAGTGCGGCGCTTTTGTGGAAGGAAGCCCACCCTGGGTCAGAGAAGACAACAACATGCATCCCTCCCTGACACTAACACGCGCAATGTGCACATTCCCTCTCTCTCTCTTGGCTTGCAGCTGCAGCTGCTCTCAGGCAGGGTCAGCCCAGAGCCTGCAATGATAAGCCCCACCCTGAAGTTGGAACTTTTGGGCATTCTTTCTGAAAAATCGGGACTTTTTAAAAAACCCGCAGGACGCGGGACAAATTGTGAAAACTCGGGACTGTCCCACCGAAAGCGGGATGTCTGGTCACCTTACCCATGACTGGGCTAGGATTTCATTCACTCAATACACTGTGATGGAATGACTCAAAGTCTCTGTAGATTCTATTGTGTTATAAAGAACTGAAAGGGTGGATATTCTGTGGCTAACCTACATCTGCAGCATTGTGAAGAAGGAAAGTGTTAAGTTTGAATGAAGAGTCAGACGCGGAGTGCTTCAGTGAAGAGTTTATTAATGATTACAGCTCATAACAGACCCGATTTGGCTGGGCTGCAGCTGCTACTTATAGCCAGCAGCCGCTGTTAGCCAATCAGAGTGCAGGGTTTTCCAGACTTTTAAACCAATCATATTTGACATTTTACAAGAACAATTCAAACTAAACCAATAACATTCAAACCTACATACATAACACAAAGTATGATCTGTCACACAGATGACACTGGAAAGTGCTCCCATACCCATTCTTCTGCAACAAGGCCTATAAAAAAGGAATACAGAAGTTCTGTTGCCTTGAAAACCATATCAAGCTTCCATGGTATTTTGGAAGCCAAATTGGGGAGAGTAAAGAACCTTAAATGATAAAATGGTGTGTATAAGCATCATTTTACTCTTAAATTCCGCAACCCAATTCTTCTTTTCCTTTTCCTTTTTGAAAATTAGGCCAGCATTTTTTCTCCCACTCTTTCAGGGAATGATAAAAAGGAAGCGAGGAAGCCTCGTGGGTCTCTGGTCTGTATTTTTTGCATACTGATCTGAAAGAGAGGAGCAAATAACAATAGAGAAAGACAGACATTCTAGGTCTGAACTGGAAGAGCAAAGCTGCAGGGGAAGCATTGATTTGAAATAAAATGTACAGATCAAGGCATCATACTTATGCTACTTCTGCTGTCTGCCAGTTACCTGCAATTTGGTAGTTCTAATCTCACCAGGCTCAAGGTTAACTCAGCCTTCCATCCTTCTGAGGTCAGTAAAATGAGGACCCAGATTGTTGGGAGCAATATGCTGACTTGTAAACCCCTTAGAAAGGCTATATAACACTGTGAAGCGGTATATAAGTCTAAGTGCTATTGCTATTATATATGTGTGGTTTTGTACGTAATCAATGTAAAATTTAAACAACATGCTGAAGCTGTACATTTACTTACTTATTGTAAAGCTCTGGCTGATAAATAATAAATAAAACCAAGGCAATTACAAAACAGCTCATACAATAAAATTCCTATTGAAAACAAAAACAAACATTATTATTTAGCTTGGCCTAAGAGATAATAAAATGTAACTAATGTTCAAAAAGTCAGAAAGATAACAATTGGACATATTTCTCTGGGAAGACACTTCCATATAGTGCAAATCACTATTGAGAAATTCTTCATGTCCTCACTCCATGAACCTCAGAAAGGAGATAACATCAGCATGCCTTTTTATGATGGTTCAAGTGGGTGGGCATATTTCTGTCCTGTTAAGGAACTGCCTGATATAAATTGCTGCTGCACCATATACAATTCTAAATGGGGAGATTAGCCAACAACCTACCAGAACCTGTGGAACAACTTGGAAGCAGATGTTACTCTGCAGGGTCTGAAATGAGTTTGACTCACAACGACTCTAGATGATTTTAAATCATCTATATTTCCAGATCAACTCCAAAAATAGCTCCATATCGACAGATTGTAGAAGTCTAACCATGTGGTGAACACGAGTTCTTAAGCAATTTGACATCCAAGTACAAGGAGAGTTGTAAATGAAGAATCAGTTAAAACTGGGGGAAAGGTCCCCACAGAGCAACAGCATCTATCTGGTGTTTAAGCTGGAGTATAGGAAGATTCTCAAATTGTAGAACCATTCCTTCAAAAAAGTGTGACGCATTCAGTACCTAGCAACCAAGATTAAAAATGTTTGGGTACCAATTGCCCCAATGTTGTTATCGTTACAGTGGTTGGTCAAACAGTCAGGCAGGTGTTTAGTGTGGATTTCACATTTTGGACTACTAGGTCCTTCCATCTGGATAATTTTTTATCTACAAAAAAATACACACATTTTTGATGTGCTTGTTAACGCTTTGTTTCATGCTTCTTTTCTGAATACAACCAATTTGATTGTTTTTTTCCAAATACCCCTAACCCTCTTTTCTATCCAGACAACTGTACCTCTTTCCATCTTCCTCCAATTTTCCACACATTTCCTTTTATTGTACTGTCTCCAGTTGTGTGCCACCCAAATTGCCTGTCTTTCTTCCACTGTAATCTTTCCCTTGTTGTTTTCCAACTCTTTCTAATATTTGCACATTTAAACTTTCTTGTTTCTTCCCTTCAAACTCAATCTGTTAAATCCCAGAGACCTAACTATTCCTTGCCAACTAATCCTGAACCTAAAATTAAATCCCTACACTGGGCTTTGTATATTGCTAATTGTTTAAAAAAAGAAAATATATATAAAGACCATTTAAAATGATCAAACCATTGTGTTCCAAAGTGCGAATTTCACTTAAAATTTCACTTCTGTCATTTGCCTAAAGTTCAGGCTGTGCAGAAGGAACAAGTTGGCATTCATTTGTTGTTTTTGTCAAATCTGACAATATCTATTAATAAGACATTTGATTATAACTTGCCTTTTCAGATTCCCAAATGCAGCTGGAACCTGTTTTGTTTTTGTTTATAGCCAAGGCCCTTAATTTGCACTTGATTATACCCAGCCTTTTAGGCAGTTAGGCCAAATGCTGGGAGATCCTGAATGCTGGCAACTTTCACAGAAATCCTAATTTCTGCACAATGTTATAATTATTGTATTCCAAGAAGATTAGCATAATAAAAGGAACACTTATGGCAGAATATCAGAAGGAGTCTGATAGCACCTTTTCGGACTAACAAATTTTTATTAAAGCACATAAGCTTTTGTGAACTACAACTCACTTCATCAGATGCTATAGCTCACAGAAGCTTATGGCTTTTAATAAAATGTGTTAGTATGAAAAAGTGCTACCATGTTCCTTCTGATTTTTGGCTACAAAAATCCTACAATGTCTATTATGGCAAAATAAAACCAGATTGTGAGGAAGGGAAAAATTCCTTTTGATCATAATCAATTTTCATATTATTAAGTGGAATAAAGCTTCATAGTTTTGCACTCCTTTTCAGTAAATTTATCTCAGTTTTCTCTTCTCCAACCTTTTTGTTCGTGTGGGCATTGTTGGAATTATCAAATATCTTGCTGAGTCTTTTGCAAAATGGTTTGTGGGAAAGAACATTTCCAGGCAGAAAGCTGCACAAAAATCTCAGTACTCTAAAATGCTAAGTGACTTCCTTTGTAGCACCCCTTCCTTAGGATGTTCCCTACTATCCCTTGGTAGATCAGCATGTAAAATAATTAATTGAATTAAGCCACACTTGGACTCCAGAAGCAGTCTTGTAAATAAAGATGGTGCTAAAAGCTACTGCTTTGCTTTGCAGCAATGCTACTTTTTTCTTCTTAAAAATAAAAATATCTCCCCCTCTGTACCACAGCATTCCCATTCCAAAACAGGAAACATGGAAGCTAGCCATAGACAAATTGGTGCGCCCAGATGTCATATGAAACTCTTCACTTAATAAAAATATTACAAAATTCAGACTGTTCACATATATATTATGATATGAACATGTTTTAAATCCTTGTAGCAATTTTTGTTCTCCCTCTCTCTCTCTCTCTCCCCCTCCCTCCTTCCCTCCCTCTCTCTGTATTCCATTCCATTCAATCCATTCCATTTAATCCTATATTCAATTCAACCAATCATATATGCAAATACACTTAGTCTTTTTCTCATGCTTTCTTATATATATTAAGGAGAAGAGTTGCTCCATCAAGCTTCCTGTATCCAAAGTTATAACCTTGAGCTTTGGAAACTATAGTTTGTTGCTTTTCACAAACCATATTGTTCATTGGCATCAAATCTACTTACAAAATGCTGTGAACAAGAAGTAACAATTTCACTGCCCTCTCCAAGTTGTTGCCCTGTACAATTCCTGCCGCAAGACCCCCCACTGAATAGAAAGGAACAAAAGAAAAGAAAAACCCAGGAGCCTGATGTTTTACATAGGTTGGTTTGTGCTGTAGAAAAGAAGGAACATAATAAAACTCTTGTTAATTTCACCCCAGGTTATGGGAGTGAGAAGGCACTCATGCTAGTATTTTCTTAAAACTCACAGGAATGAAAAGCACTTAGAAAAGAGTTTCTTCCAAAGAGAAATCAGAGCCATGACATCTCAAAACAACAACTTTGCACCAGTTTCAATTACAAGCAGATAAAAGGAAATAAATCAGGTCAGCTTTTCAACACTGTTAGTGTGGGAAGAAAGAGATCTGGCACAACTTTCAAACTGGCACAGAATCCTTATGTAAATTAACCATAGTTACTGTTAACCTCAGTTTATTGATCCAAACAATACTTTAAAGTACATTTTTTCCTTAAGTAAGAAGAGGCAAGGATATGAATCCTTGCAGTAGGCTAGGTTTGTTACTTCTCAATAAACTAGTTTGTCATGAAGTCTAAGTATAGTAAAAGTGAAGAATACTAAACTAAACAAAAAGAAAATCCCTAGAATGTGGGTTTATACAGTTAAACAAATGCAGGGCATAATTTATATCAGTTTATCCAGTTGCTGAATGTAAGTTTTCATATGTAGAAAATATTTAATGATTGAAATAGGGTTGATTTGTTCCATGATTAAACCATTGAAATGGTTTATAGCTATATCAGCTGTCATAACTATATTAGCTGTCATAGCTATATTAGAGTTACAATTATTCTAATATAAAATAATTCTTATACATCTAAAAAACTTGGACATTGCTCAACTCTTAAAATGAACTTTAAAAAATAAAGATACATGAGGCAGAAGATAAAATAAGTAAAAACAATCCAAGTTGTAGGCTCCATTTTCACTGGCAGAAGGCTTCAGGAGGCCATCCAGGACAAAAACAGGGCCCAAGGAGGCCATGCACATCCCCCTGGGCTCCGTTTTCACTGGCAGGGGGCTTTAGGAGGCCACACAGGACGAAAACAGGGTCTGGGAGCCTCATGTGTCCCCCCGGGCTCCGTTTTCTCTGACAGAGGGCTAGCAAAACAAACTAAAAGCAGAACAAAACAGAAGGATGCATTTGAGCACCTAAGAAGGACAGGAAAAGAGAAGGGGAAAGAGGAAAAACAAAGAAAAAGAAGAAAAGATGGGAAGAGGGCAAGGAAGAAAAAAGAAGGAAAGAGGGGAAGGAAGAAGGAGAATGAAGAAGGAGAATGAAGAGGAAGGAAAAAGAAGAAAAGGGAGGGAGGGAAGTCCTACCTTAGCACTTGGCCACCAGCAGATGGCAAGGCTTCTCTGGAGGACAAGGGTTTGGCGCTCTCTCTGGTCTCACCTTTCTCTATTGGAGACAATGGATCCGCCCAGCCCCGCCCAGCCACCACAGGTGCTCCATCCTGGCCATGCTCCCGCAAAGTCAAACACAACCCTGATGCGTCCCTCAATGAAATTGAGTTTGACACCCCTGTTATAGAGGCTTATTATATGGTGAGAAAAGGATAAATTTAAGTTTTATTGCAATCTACAGCCAGTATAATTATAGCAATTTTGCAGTACAACTATTATTTTTTTTAAAAATACTCTATGGCTATTTTGGTAAATGGTGAGTTAAACAAAGAAAATAATGTTACTATATGTACAGCCTCAATATTTTAGTAAATTAATTTTGTTCCGATTAACAATGTATCTTTTAAAACTTCTGTATAAAAATAGATGATGATAGCAGGTATGTGATATACTATGTGACTTTCATAAGAAATATTTGAATGTAATGCTCCATATGTTATGATAAAAACTGATGTTTGCTCATTTCACTGTCTTGCTCTTAGGACAGATGTTTTACTTCTAGGAATTTCTATTTGGCATAAATTCTACAAGAACCTTAAGAAACATCATGTGAAAGCAATATGACATTACTTTAACATAAGTAGGGGAAAAAGAAAAAAAAACAATTCATGGATCCAGCTGTGAATGTGGTCAATATATTTATTTTCCTTTTTGTTAGCAAATGAAAAGGATCCTCAAATTTTATTTGATGTTATCTCTGAGTAACTTCAAAAATGTTTTCCTTCAAAACAGTAGAAGCCCAGAAAACTTTAATAAAACACTTATTTAAATGTTATAGCTGTTAGGTACTGTCAAGCCATATGATCAATAGGAGTCATAGCTGGCTCCTATTGATCATATGGATGAAAGCTCTCCAAGCTGACCTATCACTCACCTTATTATGCAATTCCTGGAGGGGCATTTGTGTGACCTCTAATACTCAGTCTTTCTATCCCATGAGCCATCAGCAGTTTCTTATTTTGGGCATCTTGTCCAGCATTATAATGTTTTCGTAGATGCATCAACTCTCATGATGTGTCCAATGTATGATTGTTTTTCCTTCATGCTTCTTTTATTCCAACCTTTAGTTTTTCTAGACTTGTGGGCCATATAATATATTCAGTGGATAGACTGAACAAGTCTGACTCATTTTCCAGTGGTAAATTCTCTTCTCCCTAAAATTTCTGGTTGTTTAAAGATTTCGTACAAAAAATATAAAAATAATTTGAGTTTGCTCATTTGTACTTAAAATGAGAACTCTGGGTTGATTTGTTCCATGATTAAACCATTGGTTTGTTTTCTTGGTTGTCTTTATTATTCTCAGATGTCTTGTCTAACACCAGAGTTCAAAAGCATCGATAGTCCTCCTATCCTGTTTCTTCAAAGTCCAATTTCCATTCAGAGGCACCAGGAATATATCAACCCTCTTAGATGAACTAGATAGGAAATATGACTAAATGAGCCAGTTCTGGATATGGGGAAGGCTCTGAGGGATGCTCTGCATTGAATGCAGACATACAGCCAGGGCCGTCTGACATTTCCCAGCCACTGGAGAGGCAGCTGCCTTTGGAGGCTGGTATGAGTGAGAAGGAAGAACAGCTGGGGCCTGTTCCAGATGCATGTATGCGCAGAGTTGTTAGGAGAGGGGAACAACAGAGGACAAGGAGTCAACTTGGAAAGCAAAGCACATATGGATGCTGAATGGCCCCTCCCTGCCTGGGGAATTAATAGAAGAAAAGGGGAGTGATTGTCATAGGAGACAACAGTCCATATTTCTGAAGATTTTGCTCATTGTATTTTGTGCCACAGAGACTGCTTGCTAGAATTTAATTTGCAGCCTTTTGGCTAGGAGCTCACGGCCTTTGCAATTATTGCAAGGAACTGATAAGGTCTGTTACTGCAGTTAACTTTTTGAAGGACTATTACCTGGACTTTTTGAAGGGTGAATGCAATTAATTCACGAGAGGTAAATAAAGCAATATTTTTCATGACAAGGAGTCTGTTTCTTGCTTCTGCTAAGGCTGGGTCAGAACATTACTTTAGCTGTTTGATCCATTTGTATAATCTGTGCATATACTCCCTATGTTCTTTATTCATCCCTCCTAATCATACCCCCACAAGCACAGTAGGACTTGGGAGAGGACTAAATTAATTACAAATGAATAATTAGGTATCATATGAAGTATCCCACTCCTAATCCATTAAAAAGACTTGGTAAAAACCAGAACATTAAACTAGTTTTGATGGGATTTTAATTAGAGGGAAAAGCTGTTTTGGGTACTAGGCAATCAAGATACTTGGAGTATTGAAGCAGAAGCTACATCCTTATTCTGAGACTTGGAATTAAGGAGAATAATTGATCATTTTCCCTTTGGTTATGAATGTCTTGTAAGGGACTTTGAATGTCCCAAACAGAACATTGGTTTGAAACTCCAGCCCAACCAAATTCATCACTTTTATCAAGATGTCATGGGAACACAGTGATGAATGAGATGAGTAGAACCATGTCTCTGTCTCTGTGTGAAATATTCTATTTATATTAAGAATAGAAATACAGTTAGGTGAGTCTCTTGGGAATCTGGCTTTTAAGGAGCTCTGTAAAGTATCAGACCAGAGAGTAGTTGAATCAATAGTTGGAATTAAAGCTGGCGAATTTTAAATTCGATATAAGACAAAAATCTTTAATGTGAATATAATTAACTATTCAGACTGTTTACCAGGGAAGGGGGTGGATTAAATAATTCATTATTTATTCATTTAACTATGATTAGACACTTTGTTAAAAGATGTGGTTTCATCCATTAGGGAAAAAAATCAATGATCTTACTATCATAATGATAGCAAATTGGTTATCTATGTTTAAGTGATTCTTGTAGAAACAATTCCACTTTGCAGGCAGAACAATGACTCAATTGTATAGATATGCGTATAGTCCATCACACCTAGACTATGCAGGTGAAGTTGTTATAATGCTTATTTGGAAAGTACAATTCCTTCTTATTTTGCAGTATGTGATTCATCAGATAGAAAATGATAGTTATTTACCATTAACTTTTCTCTTTCATTCCAGTTCATACATTTGATATTCTGATGTTGTTGGAGTAATAGCAATTGTAGCACTGATAATGTTCTGGTATCTTGTTTTAACTAATTATACTGAGTATGGCAACCATGGTAATTAATGTACATCTAGAAATCTTCCTGACAAGATCTCCTAATTCTTATTTCCATTAAAATGATTTAAGCTAAGAAGTTGGCATTCTGCAAAGGGGCATACCAATCACCAGCTGCTACCTTTATTTCCAGTGATATATCTGCCTTCCTCCAGATACATTCTTAGAAAATTAAAAATGGCAGGCAGCTGGAGTCAGGGTTTTATTTTGAAAATGTCTAATTATCCCACACCAAAAAGGAAAGGTAATCTCAAACCTAATTTGGAACATCCTGAGAAATCAGAGGTGGGGATGTGTGACTGTATTTTTCTGAGCATTTTGCCTTCTGTTAAATGACTGTTATGTTGTGCTTTATGGGAACAAATATATGGTTTTGCTTTGGGAATTCAGAACATATCTCTGTATTACACTGGTCAAGTTATTTATCTCTGAGTTTTGTTTTTTAGAATTCAGTCCTTTGTTTTCTATTAAAGTTCTTAGCAATGCTATTTCCCCAATCCCACTCCCCTAATCTTACAATTTGCCTTCTGGGAAATCAACATTTTATGTCTGCCCATACTCAGCCATCTGCTGAATGGACAAATCCTGCCCCAATGGAGTATAGTACCCAAATTTAAAATGTCTCAGTTGGCCAAAACAGTTTGGAAAAATCTTGTTTTAGCTGTCAATAACAGTGAAATATCCTTATCTGTGCAATGCAATGCCCTGCAATAATGAGCTAGCCTTCTTTGAGCAAGTGAAATCAACTATACAGTTCATAGCATCATAACCGAAGACCGGGCCATGCACTTTCATGCACGGTTCCTGCATTTCTGCTGTTCACAATTTAGTAGTCATAGATGGTAGTCTATCCTCAGAACATCCTTGTTTTGAATTTTATTTCAATTCTGAAAAAAATAAATAGAAAGTAAGCATACTGCAAAGCAAAATCTTACTCATAACCTATATTTCCAGTTCAATATTCAGAGTCTTTAAATGGCTGGATAGGAAGAAAATAAAAATGGTGGATGGAAGCAGGCTAATGCTTTGTTTGAAAATAAGTCTAACCTTTTAACCCATTTTTTTAAACAGGAAAAGTATGTATCTTAAGATCACATAGTAAAATGATTTATTACAGTTTATCAAAAATGCTGTATTATTGATTTCCACTGAAATGTGTTTTCCTTTGTGAAGGAAGGAACTTGCCCATCTAGTAACATGCCTCTATGTTATATAGCATTTTGCATCCTGGATTATTGCAATGCACTCCACATGGGGCTACCCTTGAAGACCATCCAGAAACTTCAAATGGTCCTGAATGTAACAGTTCCTAGGGTAATAGGAGTCCTAGGTTTGCCCATGAAGCAACACAATTGTGTGAGCTGCTTTGGCTTACAGTTTCTTTCTTGGTACAATTCAAGGCACTGGTCATATCTTGAAAGTCCTATATGGCACAAGGCCAGTCTATCTGTGGGGCTGCTTTTCCCTAAGGACATCTATCCATCTTACCAGGTGAGATAGGGTGGATATGCTCCTGGTCCCTTCCTCTAAATATTGTCATCTGATAGGAGCTAAGAAGTGTCTCTTCTCCTGCCCTATGGATCACCTTGTCCCCTGACACTCAGCTGGCCTCAACCCATTTAGCCTTCCATAAGGTTTTGAAGAACTGGCTTTTCTCCCAAGCATTGAAAGAAGCCTAATTTATCACACATTAGAACTGATTTGGCACCAGGTTTTTAATGTTTTAATTGGTTGAGTTTTATAACTTTAACATGATTTAATGTGTCTTTTAATTTATTATTTGGACCTGCCCAGAGTTGGTGAAAGACAGGTGGGTGTATAAATGTTTTAAATAAAATAATAATAAAATAGCAAAGGGGTTCCATTAGAGAAATTCATTTTTTCATATCTTTTTCATATCTGTTGGTGTTAACATTCAAAGTCCTTCATGGCATGGGTCCGGGGTACTTGAGGGAGCGCCTCCTGCCGACACCAAATACCGATTGCCCTGTGCGAGCACACAGGCTGGGACTCCTCGGGGTGCCATCTGCACGACAATGTCATCTGTCGGTGCCCTGGGGAAGGGCCTATTCTGTAGCTGCTCCCGCCTTATGGAATCAACTACCCATTGAGCTCCGGTTGGCTCCCAATCTCTCCTCTTTCCAGCGTGATCTAAAAACCTGGTTGTTTCTACAGGCCAGGCTGGACTGACCTCCTGGGGGGGGATTTTAATTGTTTTTTAATTAGTTTTGGCTTGGCTTGTTTAGGTTGAATCTCTTTTTTAAATTATTTATTGTTCTATGTTTTTATTTGTCAGCCGCCCCGAGTCCTTTCAGAGAGGGGTGGCATACAAGTCAAATAAAATAAAATAAATAAATAAATCTTTAATTTTCAGAAAGGCAGCACAATGTGTGAAACTACTAATTCTGTCACTTACCAGAAAGTGCCCCTAGAAGATTGGGGCAAGGATGGATAGTCACAGAAAATTTCTGGGGAGGAGCCTTGAGACTGCTAACCTTTTCCTCTATAAGCTCAGATATCCTGTACAAAAGCTTTCTCTCTACTTTAGGAAGAACAAAATAAGAAACTCAGCAATATTATATTTATAGTGACAAGTTTACATCTGTCTTTAGACATGATTGGAGACTGAAGATTCCTATTTAGTGTAAGTTAAAATATATTTCTAACTCTTGAATTAACATCTTGTATATTTATTAGGATTTAAATTTTTTAAAGGAATTCCTTCACCCCAAATTTTTTGGGTGGGGTAGGAATTAGGTAACAAATTGTGATGTTCTTTTCTTTGTCTTCATTATCTGTAAGTTCATCTTTTGTGGGTGGCAAAACCTATAAAAAGACATCACACTTTGTCCTTGCTTTTCTCAGAGAAGGACCGGATTAAAGAATTCTTCTACAGAAGGTTCTCTCCAGCATTCCATCCTACAGGCTCGACAGTTGCAACCAGTATCATTATTACAATTAAAAATACAAACTGACTAGGTTAGCAATGCATGAGTCCCAAAGGTGCTTTTCCAAGAGGCAACTGGACATTCTTGTTTTTTTCCTTGAAAATGTTTTGTTTCTCATTGAAGAAGCTTTCAGTTCTCACTGCTACCACATTTGTGTCAGAAGCACTAAAGTGCTTTTCGTTTGAAAGGATTGAACGGTGACATCAGCATTGCCTGGGAGACACCCTGTTGTGGGTTCTTTTCATTCCCCCATTAAGTTGCCTCCTGAAGTGGTACCTCCTATCTACTCATGGTCACCAGCTTTCAAATTGCTGGGTTGACAGGAGCTGGAACATGTGACGAGAGCTCACCCCATCCTGCAGCAGCCACCGGGTCTTGAACGCAAACCCTCTGATCGTCAATGCAGCATCCTCACCTCATGAACCACTGCACTCCTCTTCCGTTCTGAGTGAATGGTGGGGAATGAACCTTGATGCAAACTGTATCAAGTTTGCATCAAACAATTCTGAACCTGTAATGCAAGTTTGCATCAAACAACTCTGAATCTGTAATGCAAGTTTGCATCAAACAACTCTGAACCAATTCTGGGAGCCTATTAAAGCAAAAGTATAATAGCACAGATATATGCAGGCAAATCTAGAGTAAAACCTAAGATTCAGAGGAAAGGCATCACTTATTCTAAGGCAGAATAGACAGAGGGACCACCTGGCACTCACTTTATAGGGTCTCTTATAAAACAGGTTGTGAACTTTCAAGACTGCTTTCTATTTCATTTCCCCAGTTTTATTCCTGTGTTCTGAATCATATCTGCTTCTAACATCTGATTTCATATAAGCTATTATATTACATACCCAATTAAACAAAATATTTGTAAACATATTAACATACTGCATTAATTCAGACTACAATATTTTATAAGTAGTAAGTTAAAAGCAAGGTTTATTTATTTATTTATTTATTTATTTTATTAATTATATGTTAATTTTCCCAGTAACATAACATGTTAAACATATTTCTCAAAATGATTGTGCTTAAAGGAGGGGACTGTATACCGGAATTAAGCATAACTCAATTACTACAGCAGTGGCCCCCAATGTTTTGGACACCAGGACCGGTTCCGTGGAGAGAGGTTTTTCAGTGGACAGGACATGACATGGTTTCATATGCTGCCTGCACCCCATGGATGGGGCTTTACTTGTTTGCATGGCCCAGTTTCTGGTATGCCATGGCCCAGTGCCAGTCAATAGACCAGAGTTTGGGGACCCCTATACTATAGGTTTGGCATCTTGTCCTTTGGTTTAGACTACATTTTCTTCTGGAAAATGTCCTGCTTCTATGTTAAACTGGTTTGTGTTTCAAGAGCTGAAGAGGTAAACATTTAATTATCTTTATAGTGGCACAAAAATTATGTTGGCTGAAAATGAACTCTTATCAACATTTTTGCAATTATTCAATCTTTAAATATTTTTTTATTGCGAGTTTATTTATTTGCCAATTACCAACTGCAATTTTAAAGGATTGTTTTGTCTCTATAACCATCTTGCCATTTAACTAATTTGGCATTTGGCTTGGTATATTTGGTTGTTGTTTTTTTTAATACTCATTTATTTCAGCTCTTTTGTATTTACACATTATAAACATGAGGATAATAATTTCAGTAAATATTAAAGTGGAGATCGCTTTAAGACTCATTATTTGCAATTTAATGTTTAAAGCTATTTATGTGGTAGGCAGCATTTATAACTTTTCTTTTGCTAGAGAATCTGCTTTTGTTTTTGTAATCTGGAAGATGAACAAAATGTTCATTGCCAAAAATCAAACAAGCTGAATACCAATTGCAGATTTTAATTTGTTCTAATAAGTAGATGATCTTCCATCTAATGGTTTTCGCTGTTATGATACATGGATACAATACAAAAGGTGGACTGTGTAAAAAAACAATAGAAAGATTGACTCCTTTGAATTTTGGTGTGGCATTTAATGGTATGTGGGAATGATCCTGCAAAATAGGAAAAATAACTGCAGATGGCACAACAGCTATGTAAAAGATGTCTCCGCCCATAGACCTAGAATAGCATTCTGGAAAATGTTTCAGAAGGGATTTTCCTTAGTTTTCCTGAAAGTAAAGAAAAGGACAGGTACTTTAAGTGTGTTAATGTAACCTTTACAATAAATGTATTGCTAGTACTCTAGTTGTGCTTCTTGTCTGGACTGCCTTGCAAGGCTAACATGAAAGAACCTGCTTCACTGGATAGGCAAAAACTTTCATTGGATAACCGAAAAGATGAATGAGGGGAATTGAAACTTGTTTATGCTTTTAAGAGTCATGAAACAGAAATATACACTGGAACATCATAAAGGCTGATGCATCTATAAAAAGAATAATAATGGTCAGAAAGATAGAAGAGGCTAACAGCAATGAGATGGATGGATGGAGTACTGGAGAATGCAGGAATGAACTTATAGGAATTGTTAATGCATGACAGACAGAACAGCTTGGAGACACTTTATCCCTAGAAACACCAAAAATTAGATCCCACAATTTTGTCAGCTGTTATCTGCAACAAAAAAGGGACACAGTGGCTCAGTGGATAAGCTGAGCTTGTCAATCAGAAAGGTTGGCAATTTGGCAATTGGAATCCCTAGCACTGTGTAACCGAGTGACCTCCCGTTGCTTGTCCCAGCTTCTGCCAACCTAGCAGTTCAAAAGCATGTAAAAATGCAAGTAGAAAATAGGGACCACTTTGATGAGAAGGTAACAGTGTTTAGTCAACTAGGCCACATGACCATGGAGATGTCTTTGCACAGCGCTGGCTCTTTGGCTTTGAAACGGAGATGAGCACCACCCACTAGAGCCAGAAACAACTAGCACGTATGTGGAGGGGAACCTTTACCTTTTTATCTACAACAAAATAACAATACAACATCCTTAGTTGATTCCCTTTGAACTTGATTCTTTCAATTTGAGGTTCCTTATTTTCCTTATATAATAGTACAGAAATTTTATTAAAACATTACAATCACAATGTTAAAAAAATTAATACAAATTAAAAAAAGAAGAAGAAAAAGAAGAAAAAATAGAAGGTACAGAAAAGAAAGAGAAAAAAAGAAGTCTGGTATTCTTTAAATGCAGCCTGGCAAGGGAAATCTCTTAGTTTTTGCTGTCAGAAATCAAATTTCTTTTCAAATAGTTATAAAACTCTCAAATCAGTGTAAAACAATGCTGGGATGCTACAAAAAACAGTAATATTACTGGTTGACACCAATCTAGTCCAGTGATGTCAAACTGGGGGCCCGTGGGCCAGATGTGTCACATGTATGCCATGCCCACCACAGCTCTGCAAAGGAGAAAAACCTTTCTATATGTCAGGTGACAGCAACCTGATGCCACAACTTTGACACCCATGATCTAGTCCAAAGCAGATTTTGTGGCAGCATTGCAAAGTCAATGGAAAGTCCGGTTCTTCTTTCCTTATCCCTTGCTTACTACAGTCCTCAGGGGAGGGGAGGATTCTGTGGGATTTAGCCCAGAAGAGCTGCTATTCAATAGCTTGTTTATCTCTGTAGTATCTGCTTGGCAAGTTCCAAACTCCACAAAGTTCTGCACTGGCAAGGCAAGAAGGCTTAGCTAAAAAGGAATGGAGACCTTTATAACTTAACAATTTATTTTATATTTCAGTCTCATTTAATTTAATAATATATTTCCTACTTCTTCCTACTGTTTTCTTTTATTCCCTTCTGTCTCTGTATTCTGTATTCTATTTTTTCCTCATCTCTCGTTGGAACAAAGTTCAGCTCTGAACTTTCATGCCAAGATTTAGTGTATTGTCTTTTTCTGTAAGAAGCTATCAGATTCCACTGAAACATCTATTTCTGAAGAAGCAGACACATAAGATAGAGCATTCTGATCTTAAGACTTCACTTCTAATAATTCTTTTTAACTGGCTAATAACTGATAACTGTCTGTTATGGTTTTAAAATGTCAATGTAGTTAATGCTAATGGAAACTTGTCAACATAGAGCTGGTACTGATATGAAAATGAGTGAATGAACCACAGAGTTAGTATGGCCTAATGTGAACTTATATCCCCCTATCAATTCAAACCTCCAACTATCATATATGTCCATATATTGAATATTCCAAATCTTTTTGGAATTATTGATAGAATAAAATGAGATCCTGAAGCTATTAAAGACATGAAAAAGTACTATAGTTTGAGTAATAATCATATATTGATGAAGCTAATTGTACAAATATGAAAAGATAACAAATTGAAAGAAAAAACAGTGGACATTGTGAACGGTTAATTTTCTATTTCCTTAGATTTTGAATTCCAGAAAAGTATTCATCTGCCATATTTTTATAAATGTTATAAATTTTTAAATAATAAGATAAATATTAATAAAAACTAATATTTAAGATAGGATAGATAAAAAGAGTAAAGAAAGAAAATGTTAAGCTAAAAATGTAGATAGAAAACAAAATTATTTTCAACCTTTTTCATCAGACATAAGAATAAATTTAACTGACTTTAAGGTTATGATAACTTTCATTTTTCTATATGTACTATTTTTTTCTAATCATCAAACCTATGCTACAAATACGTTACAATGAGCTTGAATTGATTGCTTGTATTGCTTTTGTTAATGCCTTACCTACCTTTCTACTTCCCATATCATTGAAATTCAATATGTAATATATTATGTTCTGTTTTGTTTTTAAAGATTGTAAGCATCTCTTTTATGGGCAGCCATAAAAACCGAAGAAATAAATAACAGATAAATTGCATTATTCCTTATTTCATACAAGTCTTGAGCACTGTTTGGTATAAAGACAGAAAAACAGATCCTAACAAACATACCAGTAAAGACCCAAATTGCTGCTAGATACTCCCTACCTACACAATGATTTGGGAGATCAATACATGTAAAGTGGACCTGCTTTTATTTTGCAGAATCTAAAATACACAAATCTGTGTATTTATGTCTCTATATCACAAACACTTTCTGTAGGTCAGAGATCTGTAATTGGTTGTAGTAGGAGCATTTTGAAGAGAGTAAAAAAAATTCAACTTGTCAGCTGGATCACATGATCAAAGCCCATATGCATCACGGAAATAAAAAGTGGTAGTGGGAGTTTTGCTCATGCAGTTGCAGTCCCTTCTTGGTACGTGAAGACACTATTACAGAAAAGCAACATGGGGTTTCTCCAAAGATAAATATGGAAATATAAAACCTTTGTCAGATGTTAGGTACATATCAGCTATGGTTTTCTTGTTTATAAAGTGCCATTCAAGGTAATCCCTTTCAACCTAATTCTTTCATCCTTGTCACATTTACAAAACAAGTATGAGGAATTGTGTTACGACTATTAGAAGAAAGGTTTGGTAACACTCCTACAAATATTGCATTCCTTCAGACATAGGCTACAAGTGTTTGCAAATGAAGTGAAGCTTTCCGTGCTGACAATATCCAAGTACATTTTGAAATGAAAGAAATGTTTATTCAGTTTCAAGTACAGCATTTGTTCATCATGTGAAGTTCTTGCATTTTGAAAGACCTATTATATTTTGGCTTTTAAAAATCTCTGCCTAATTATGAAATGCTGAAATTAAAATGCATATGCTATTTAACTTCAAGTGTACTTAGGACAAAATAAATCATGGTCTGCAGCTAGCCAAGTAAAATTTACAAGATCAGCGTGGACATTTGAAAAGTATGATAATCATATAACTAGCATTCTTTAAATAATAATTGGCATGCTGATATGGACATTGCACAGAATCTGGCAAAAGATTCATACATCAAATCATGAACCAATAACAGATATGTAACTTGCTAGAAAAGTGAACATGTAAATGAACCAGGATCCCAACGCATTTGCTTTAAAAAATGAACTGACCACTAATTAAGCATATAGATCCATGGCTGGGCTTCAGTTGAAATCAGTCTGGAATGCAAATGCAAAAGTCAAAATATACGGTGAGGTAACTGATAAAATTTGGACTGAATAACCTTTCAATTCCTTGAATGAATATAACTTAGGACTAATACAATAAGTGACATTTGTTATTTTAGCTTAAAAATCTGCCAGTACTGTCAGCATTTAGTTGCCGATTCTGACCAGAGCAATACTATGGACAGCCCATACAGTCCTTTTTGGTACTTTAGTTGTATTTTCCAGGGAAGTATAAGAATGAAAAATAAATCTTTGATATTAAAAATGAACAGGTGTTTTATGTCTCTTTGGACTTTCTGCATGCAAGATTGATACTATATTCTACTGCCAGCAAAAGGAAACAAGGTCTTACTCTTTTCACCGGTTTTTAATGGCATTTAATCAGGAATCTAGCAGTACTTGAGCTATGTGAAATGATTCTAGTGCAATATTTTGTGCACTACAAAATATAATAGATTTTTTCAAGGATGATGCAACACAGGCAGGAATGAACCTAGGGAGTGGAATGTTTATTTTACATTCAGGGGTTGCAGGCCTTCACTGGCCTTCTAAGGTCCCACCTCTTCCTATACAGTCTAAAATGTCGTAAAGAAGTCATCCAGGCAGTGGTGGGATTAAAAAAAATTTGAATCTGTGGGCGTGGTTTGGTGGGCGTGGCAGGGAAAGGATACTGTAAAATCTCCAGTCAGAGATGGTATTTGCCAGTTCTCCGAACTACTCAAAATTTCCACTACCAGTTCTCCAGAATTGGTCAGAACCTGCTGAATACCACCACTGCATCCAGGTCATGAATGTCCCAAAGGTGCTTTCTCAAGAGGCAACTGGACCTTCTAGTTTTTATTTGAAGGTGTTTGAAGGTGTTTCACTTCTCATCTAAAAAGCTTCTTCAGCTATGACTGCTGATTTGCATTCTTTTAGCAAATAGTTAAGGCCAACTGGATATTTATCTGTGTCTTTTAATTACTCGCTAAAAGAATGCAAATGACCAGCTATCTGCAAGGAGTATAAATCCTTCCATTCTTCAGCATCTAGTCAGAGCTGAAGAAGCTTCTTGGATGAGAAGGGAAATGTCTTCAAAGAAAAATCAGAAAGTCCAGCTGCCTCTTGAAAAAGCACCTATGGGACAACCATGACCTGGATGACTGAGAAATTCCATAGACATAAAGGAATTATATGTCATATCTAACTGAAAAGAAACCCATAAAGTTGTTCCTTAAAAAATGAACAGTCTATGGTTCCTGATAACTTCAGTCATGTATGATAAGGAACTTAAAAATTAAGGACTTGCTTTGGCTAAAAAAATTAAATGTGGAGGGGTATTTGCATTCTTTAGTTTTAAATGACAGTATCTGGTGTTTTCAGTATTAAAACATAAGCAACTGTCTTGAATGAAATCCCATTAGCATAGTTTCCAGTTATCCACTCCACATTAATTCTATTGTTTCTCTTCACCCTCTAACAGTTGTTTCCTAGGCCCACAGCTCAACGAGTGAAGCTCCAGTCACAGTTAATTGGCTGCTTAATTAGAAGATGCCACACTGGAAAGTTTTATTGTAAGTCCCATTGATTTTATCTGATATCCTTTTTAGTTAATATTGAGAAAACCATCCAATGTTGATTATTCTACCTTTGAACTGGCTCTTTGTAATGCTCATGCTTTCCCCATCTGGGATTAGCAAGAGAGCTTCTGCAGTGGACTAGGAAACACCGACTCAGCTTATGATCCTTGACCCATTTCTTGTTTTATTAATTAATCCAAACTAATAAATGTAAAATGGTAAGTAATATTGATTGGTTTGTTTTACTTCAAGATTTGTTTGGTTTGCAATTATTACCAAATGAGAAGTAGTTATCAATTGTTTGTTTTAAAAAGACATAGTGAGCATTGCTAAATCACAGTTCTTAAAATAGTTGAAAATACTTCAACAGTGGACAATTGCTGGTCAGGCGCAGTTAAGATAAAAGATGACTGCAATTTGCCCTTTCTTGGGACTACGCTCATGTTTGATTGGTATACAATATTGTTTTGTCCAACTGGTTGAACAACATTTCTTATCTTTCTAATCTACTTCTTATCTGAAACGTTTTTGAGTTTCAGTATGTCCGTGGCAATAAGGCTGAGCCTCCACAATTGCCAAAAATGTAACATTAATCATCCTAGTCTTGGCAAGGGTAATGTCACATAGACTGGCATGTGATGTGACTACAAACATTGCAGTGCAGGCAAGCAGGCAGCAAAGAATAGAAGAAAATATCAGATCCAGAGTATCTGTGGTACAGCTAAATAGATCATCATTCACAACAAAGCATATCCTTAGCAGCAAAAGAGTTCAGATTCAATTTCTGATACCTCCTTTTTAGATAAAGACTGGTAGGAAGACTTCTGACTGAATACCCAAAAGAATTTCTTTTAAAAGTTAGCTAATTGGGTATCTTCCTAACATATAGTATCTATTGGTAGGCACGTAAGTTATTCAAGATATTCTATGTTCTCTATCTGTCCAAAATAGCTGATTATTCCATGACTGTTCAAAAGGATGTAATACAACATTTATTTATTTTTAAAGTAGGTATAAGCATGCAAATCTACATCACATATTCATGATCCTTTGAGGTGTTCATTATATCATACCACCTTTGCTCATGTCACACATATTAAATTAGCAACTTATAAAGGTAGATGAATACATTCTGAAAAAAATGGAACAAGCAGGGCCAAAATGGTTGTAATTCTCCTTGTTGCTGATACTTTTTAACCAGGTCTTCAAATCAAAGATTTATTTCTCACACTACTATAAGCATATAAGATAATATATGGAATTATAATTCTATTATAAACATACAATTAGAATACAACTATTGCTTATGTCTTGGTTAGGCAAATAGTTATTAATTAGCCTATGGTCACTAGCCACAGTCATCCCCATCTTCAAAAAGGGAGACCCCAGCCTAGCTGAAAATTACAGACCAATCTCTTTATGCTGCATTACCTGTAAAGTCATGGAATCAATTATTAACCAATCCATTATTCTCCACTTAGAGTCAAACAACCTACTCTCTAACAAACAATTTGGTTTCAGAAAAAAACTATCCTGTAATCTGCAACTCTTACACTGCAAAAACATATGGACTACACAACTCGATCAGGGCAAAACAATAGATGCAATTTACATAGACTTCTGTAAAGCCTTTGATTCAGTGGTACACAACAAACTACTCCTAAAACTAAAATCTTATGGTATCTCTGGACACCTGCATAACTGGATAGAAGCATTCCTGTGAAACAGACCACAAATGGTCAAAATTGGGAGTGTCCTATCACATCCTGTACCTGTCAACAGTGGTGTCCCCCAAGGCAGTGTTCCAGGACCAACTCTCTTCATACTCTACATAAATGACTCTGTAATCATATTAAGAGCAACTGTGTTCTTTTCGCTGATGATGTAAAGCTATTCAACACCACCAACAAGACTGCTATCCTTCAAAAAGACCTCGACTATGTATCAGAATGGTTAAATTAAAAACAAATGGCAACTTCAAATCTCAACAAATAAATGCTCCGTCTTACATATTGGCAAAAAAAATCAGAAAATAAAATACCTGCTGAACAGTCAAGACCTTGTTGATGATCCAAACTCTGTCAAGGACCTTGGAGTATTCATCTCTAGTGCTAGAGCCCACTGTAACTACATAGCCAAAAAGGCATTAAGAGTTGTTAACCTAATCCTGTGTAGCATTTTTTCCTGTAATATCACACTTCTAACTAGAGCATACAAAACATTTGCTAGACCAATACTTGAATATAGCTCATCAGTCTGGAACCCTCATTACATATCTGATATTAATACAGTTGAGAAAGTCCAGAAATATTTCACAAGAAGAGATCTCCACTCCTCTACTCGTTACAGGATACCTTATGCCACCAGACTTGAAATTTTAGACCTAGAAAACCTAGAACTACGCCGCCTTCGGTCTGATCTAAGTATAGTACATAAAATTATATATTGCAATGTCTACCTGTCAATGAATACTTCAGCTTCAACCATAACAATACAAGAGCACACAATAGATACAAACTCAAGGTAAACCACACCAAACTTGATTGCAGGAAATACGACTTCAACAACAGAGTGGTCAATGTCTGGAATACTCTACCTGACTCTGTGGTTTCTTCCCCAAGCCCCAAAAACTTTAACCTTGGACTGTCTATTATTGACCTCACCCCTTTCCTAAGAGGTCTGTAGGGGGGCGTGCATAAGCGCACCAACGTGCCTACCATCCCTGTCCTATTGTTTCTTTTTTTTTTACGTATCCATTTCATGTATTCATAACCATGTTTATACTTATACCTGTTATCTAATAATAGCTTGACAAAATAAATAAATAAATAATAAATAAATAAATAAATTAGTGCAAAGAGGAAATAAAATTTAGGAGTAAGTTTCAAGTCATTGATACTGGTGGAATATTTTCAGTGTAGTTAACTTAGGTATTTCTTGTCAGTAATAATAGTATAGTCAAGCCTAATAATACAATTCAGTGAACCATGTTTGTTAATTCACAATTGCTTGTTCTATCTTGTTCCCATCTAAAGTGGGGAACTGAACATTTTATTATTTTATTAATAATTAGTGCAGGCAGTTATTAACACTGACTCAAAAGCCAAAGGAAAAAAAGCCAATTGTAATTTACACTACAAATTAGATCTTAGCTATTGTAGCCTGATAGCAAGTCCAAGTATTGGCTTAGCTGTATCCCCATTGCCTATATTGTACCTATCATATTACCTTGTGTTTTATCCTTTTAACTAGGTATACTAGAGATGAAAACCTTCTGTACATAAGACATGTTTTGCCACTAAGATACAGCCATAGTTCCTATTCCATTACTTTTATCTTGACTTTTTCTGGTATTAGAATCAGACTACAAGAGCTATCCTATCTGTGAAGATTCAGTTTTTCTCAGCCACATTCTTATTTGTGCTGTAAAAAGTAGATTACTTTATTATACCTTTTCATAATCTTGTGCCTTTTAGCTATGTTTGATTAGGATCACTTGAGAAATTCAAAGGTAAAGTTCAAAACATGATGATATTGAACTTTATATGATAGAAAAATTTACCTAACAGATATATTTAGTAAATAAACAATTCATCATAATTTGTTTACCATTAAAATGTGGAAAAAATATTTCACTGCTCTTTATCTAGCTTTTTTCCAATCCTTTTTCAAAAAAAAAGCAAATGTTATCCCTAGACTATTTCTCAGATAATTATCATTGATTAAAGAAGAATATCATCTCTATTATTATGGAGGTAGTTATGATAATCAAACGAATTCTCCACAGGTTTGCAGAGAACAGGTTTCTGAATATAATTAGCTGGGAAGATTCTGACTGGCAGAATGTTGGATGACTGGAGCCTTGATCTGCTAAAGGAGTAAGATGCTGCATAAGATCAATAATATTTAGTTAATATTATATCCTCTGCCAATTCCAACTTCTGAAGCCAGTTATTAAAAACAATATATCAGAAACAATATCTTCAATTTAAGAATTTCATAAAATATTTCTATATATCTTTTATTTTACAATATCCTAGTTGTATGCCTTATTAATAGTTATAAAATAATCCCATCCAATAATTTCAATTGTTTGCACTGATGATTCTTACACAATAGTTGCCAAGGAAAGTAAAAGAAGCTCAAAGAATCAAGATGAGCTTGTACAGGACCATGGGTATTTGACCTCTGTTTAATTATTGCTTTTGTTGAACTGTCTAAAAAGCATAATAATCATTTAAATATATAGGGAAAAATGAAAGATAATTAGTTCAGTTATTTTGTTTCCCAGTGTTATTGTTCAAGGAGATCCATTTAATAAATCATCACCTTGTAACAATAAATATTACTTTGTAGTAATAAATATTACAAAGGTACTTAGTAAACAGAGATTCAAGCCCCTTTTGAATTAGTCCATGAAACTCAATATAATAAATATGGGAAACATAGTGCTTTCTAGTCATTTCTACATATTATAAGGAAATTGGTTGCTTATTGCTTGCTTGCTTGATTATGTGCCATCAAATCAGTACCAACTCTTAGTGATCACATAGTTAGATATTCTCTATGATGATCTGTCTCTAACTTGATATTTCAGATTTCCCAATGTGCAATAGCACATTTCCCAGAATTGGAGTATTCTCCAAGACCTAGGGTCATTGCGTAATGTCTCTGAAGTAGGATAATTTGGGCCTGGTTATTTGTGCCTCAGTAAGAAGTCTGGATTTGTTAGATGACAAATTGGTTTGTTTTCTTGGCTGTCCATGGTATTGTCAGAGGTCTCTTCCAGCACCAAAGTTCAAAAGCATCAATACAGTACTTTTAAACTGTTCTGCTTTTCAAAGTCCAACTTTTGCCTCCATAGAATATAACAAAAATACCATTGTTTGCACTGTTCTGACCTTTGCAGGAACAGAAACATCACAAGATTTGAATATTTTTATAAAGACTTTCATGGTTGTTCTACCAAATGCTAGTCTGCATCTCAGTTCCTTTATTTTGATGGTTGATCCTAAAAGGCTGAAGCTATCTACCACTACGCTGTCTTCAATAACAGTTATAAGGGTGGCTATTGTACCTATTTGACTTTCTTTATATTTTATGTTAGTCCCATGTTTTCATTCTGGTTCTTGACTTTAATACTAGAGTTTGAAAGATCCTTTGCATGCATGGCTGTCACATTACCACATTATAATAATATAACTTTATCTTCTACTACTAGTAGTTCTTGTAAATAGGGAATAGAATCCACAGTATCTTCATTGTTGATATCTCTTTGTCTGATCTCATTTGAATTAGTTACTAATTAGTGAATTAGTTACTACTATTGATATCTTTTTTAATACCAATTCCAGGTTGGAACCACCTTCTGAATTCTTTTCTTATTTTTCCAGTGTTTCCATCTTCAATGTCTTTATGGATATTGTTATAGTAATACTTCTTGTCTCTTCTAACAACTCTTGAAATTCTTTCTTTGATTCTCCTGTGAGATTATTTTTTTAATCTTTTCCTCTTCTTTGTAATTTCCACTGTTTGCTCTGACATCCAGTTTTCTTTCTTTTCTTTCTTCATTTTTGGCAGTCTCTCTTCACAGTCATTCTTAACCACTTCTTTATTGTTCATTACCTATTTTTCTCCTTTTTATTGGCAATAATTTTAGTAACTTAAGATGATTTTACAATTCATTTTCATAAATATATGACTGCAGCAGACAGAACTTTCATTTAATCCTTCATCATAAAGAGTTTTTCATCAAGTTGATTCATCATTTTGTGAATTGTCCAAGAAGTAATGTTTTTTAAAATGTTTTTTCTGACCTTACATAAATAAATAGAAGAGAAAAATATACCTTTTAGATTAACATAGTCATTGTAAGTTCTGGTTAAACTGCACATGTGTGGAAGATTCCTGTCATGTATATTGGACAGCAGAAAAAACCAGTGTGCCAATATTGTGAGCAACCATCTAGTCTTAAAACTACATTGTAACTCGTTTAGTAGAGATAGCAGTTAATTTTAAAGAATTTTGGGGAAAATCCATGTTGTTATTCATCCTGTTTTTAGACCTTAAATCTATCTCCTTGATTGTCCTTCATTCTCTTTATTTATTCTGATTGGTTTGCATGACTTATTACAAATCCCTTACTTCTTTGGCTAGTGATCAAAGGTTGCAGGAGAAATATCTAAGCTCCGAGATGATTGCAACTCCTTTCTCCCAGTCAAATATATAAGCAACTTAGAACAAATGTGGATATTGATACTATCTTGTAACTTGCATGTAAACATTTTAAATAATTGCCAACATCATAAAAAATGTGAAGAACCGTCACAAAAATATCTACATCTGAAGGTACGTATTCCCAAATGTCTAAATCTGGGGTGTCCAACCTTGGCAACTTGTGGACTTCAACTGTCATAATTCCCCAAGCAGTCACCAATTTGTGGAGTTGAAGTCACAAGTTGCCAAGTTTGGACACACTGGTCTAAAGGATGTTATTTTTTCAGCCTGAATCATAAATATCAGAGCCAAGCACAGGTTGCTATCAGTATGAAAAGAAACTGATTTCATAAAATTGCCAGTTCTGGGCCAGATTAAACAGTCTGTTAATCTTGAGGAGAAGGTATCATTACCTAACTTTAGTTCCATAGATTGGGAAAAGTAAGGTACAAAATAAAATATGTAAGTAATAGTTAATATGGCTTTCAAAAATGTGAACATGTGTTATTATTGGATTGGAGGGAACAGGATGCTGCTGCATTGGCATAGCTAAATTTCCTATTCCTCCAAGAAATGCATTTAAATACACACTTGTAATGTGTATTATTTTGTTGTCCTGGAAAAAATATATAAAGTATGCAAATATTAATGGCCTAAATCATTGGGTCAGATTATTTTATACTATTAATAAGATGTACAGATAGTCCTGACTTATGACCACAACTGAGCCCAAAATTTATGTTGTTAAGTGAAAAATGTGTTAAGTGAGTTTCATTACTTTTCTTGCCACAGTTGCTAAGTGAATCACTGCAGTTGATAAGTTAGTTATCCAGTTGTTAAGTGAATCTGGCTTCCCCATTGAGTTTGCTTATCAGAAGGTCACAAAAGGTAGTCACATAACCTTGGAAAACAGCAATGGTCATAAATATGAACCCATTGCCAAGCATCTGAATTTTGATCACATGATCAAGGGGTTTCTGCAAAGGTCGTAACTGTGAAAAACAGTCATAAGTCACATTTTCAGTGCTGTTGTAACTTTGAACAATCACTAAATGAACTGTTGTAAGTCAAGGATTACCTGTATAACTAACATATTACTAAATCTATATATATAAAAGTGAAATACCACTCACACATCATCACTAAATCTCCAGAACCATAAAGCCTACAAACTTGAAATTTGGCACGTATGTTCCTCTGGGCTTCTAGATGCTCACTAAGAAAGGATTTTTCAAAATGACCATCAGAGCATTACTATTTCGTATATTATTATTAACACACTCTGATGCTAAGGAGTTCTACTCCACCTCCCCACCTGAAAAGAAATCTGTTCCAAATGTAAAACACAAGCAGAGGAGAGGAGTTTCAGTTTCAGCACCAAGCCGCTTACAGAACAGTACAGAACAGTTGAGCTAAGCCACACCCAGGCTCCTTGCTGTCTCCTTCTTGCTCACACAGCAAATACCCTTTCAGTTTCCAAACAGCCCTCAACTCTCTCACACACTGACAGGACTCTAGCTAGATGATTACCGATGGATGCTGGTAAACAGAGGCAGAATTTATTTTCCTCCCCAAATACTAAGCCCGACCACATAGTTTCGTAGCGAAGCATGGATATCAAGCTAGTAAAATATATGGCAAAGAGTTCCTAAACTCAATTCCTCTTATACAATTTTCTTACAAACGATCAGTTAAAACATGAATAATTACAAGTGTACCAGAAAATAAGCAATAGGTTTATGAAATGTGTATTTGGATTTGTGGCAGGACATCAGTAGGAAAGGACAGATACAAATAAAGTAATATAGATAAAAATTACTTTCCAGATCTGTTTCAAATGTACATCATTTATATTCATCATTTATAAGTTTGGACAAACTTATATTGCTAAGAGAAAAACTTTGAAGCTTTTTGGATTACACAGTATGGCTTTTATTTTGGTTTTTAGTTTTTTCTTCTTATAAGCAATATGTGCAGTATCATTTAAAACCATAGCTATACCTTAACTTTTCATCCACACACCAGCTGGCAAGGAATGAAATTCTGATTCTAAGGCTAGCAGACTTATTGCTTTAGAATTGGTGATTTTTGTGGCATGTGTATAATAGAATCCCATATTGAGCAGAATAAAAAATAGATTTCTTGTATTATATAATACACCATACACTGCATTCACAGCTAATTAACATAGAAAGTCCCTTAGCAACTTTTCTGCATTTGAACTTCTTGAAAAATGTAGCAGTGAAAAAAATAACTTCATTATCACTATGCTGTGATTCTTTACAAAACGTTTCAAAAATATTTAATTCCAACTATGCAAAAAAATAATAATTATGAAACATATTAACATATTATTAAATGTATTACTAAGGTATCCATATGTGTGTTCAAATAAGATACCAAATGCTAATGACTGTTTGAAACTTCTGTTCAGAAAATTAATTCAAAGGCAAATTGATTAGATTGCTGAATTAATGACTGAAAATTGAATTTCTGGATAGAATTAAAAAATCAAATCAGACTTTAGGATTAGAAGCTTTCAAATCAACTTGAACAATTTTGGTTCTTCTGAACTGCACAGAAATGGATTTTTCCAAATCAAAATTCACCTGTATTTGCTGTTGGTGATGTTTTGGTTTTTTTGGTATTTTACAATTACAAAAATAAATATTTAAAAAGTGCAGACCAAGTTTGCTCCCATCATTCTCAGAGATGGACATTTTTTTCAGCTTTATGCACTAATCAAAGCCTCAAAGCTATTTTCAAGAGACAACTGGACTTTCTGGTTTTTTTCTTTGAAGATGTTTCGCTTCTCATTCAAGAAGTTCTTGAATGAGAAGCAAAACATCTTCAAAGAAAAAAACCAGAAAATCCAGTTACCTCTTGAAAAAGCACCTTTGGGACAATCATGACCTGGATGACTGAGAATCTCCATAGTCACTAATCAAAGGAAAAGTGAATGTAGGTAGAATTGTGATGAGAAAGGTCTGCTTGGCACATCAGGATTACCTTTTTTTTAAATAACTTCAGTAAAGATTCCTCTGTGCTCTCTTTTCAAGACCTTAGAATACCTGATCTATGATAGGATTCTACCAATATTATTTTCCATGGTCTTCATGTTTTCTGTTATCTATGTTTCTTTTTTACTTCTCCATTACATCTAACTTAGACTAAAATGTGTTCGTCTTTTTCCTTCATTCCTTGTACTTCTTTATTATGTGCTTGCCATACCAGTCTGAGTTGGCTGTTAGTGCAACTATTTATTTTCTTTTAGTATTGGCATCCTATTGGCCTTTGACATATGCTAAGTGTCTCATGCTTGTTTAATCTTTGGATGAAGCATATGTGGGTTTTCAAAACAATGAATTTGCTACTATGGATGTATGCTGTGCACTCTGGCTGGTATATTATGCCTACAGCACATCTTTCTGTCAGATGACTAATACTTGCATTATCGTATTTGTCAGATAAGGCCTGTAGGAAAAAACAAGCAATCCTTATTATACACATAATTTATAGAAGAAAACATTCTTGGTGATCTATAGCTATTAACGCAGAACTGAAATATTCCACTCTGAATCTCCCTTTATTTTAACCTTATGTATTTGGGGATTTCTGCCTTCCAAGTTCTACCCAATATTTACTTGACAGTTATATCATTTATATTTTCCCAAAGTAATATGTTCCAAAGAATGGTCATGTTTATTTTAAATGTTTGTTACACTGAGTTCCATAGTCATAGCTAGAAATACATTCACAACTGCACAGGAGGGTCTGAAATGCATCTATGTTTATCTTGCATAAATTAATGTGAATTATTATTGTGAATAATGCTACCTCTGCCCTCTATCTATCTCTTTCTCTCCCTCCCTAGAAACATGGTTAGAAAATCCAATAAGTTCAACAAAGGACATGTGTGACTATCATTTTCTAAAAAGGTGGCTGCCTTGTTTTTCATTGTTTCAGAGCTGCATTTGAGCTAGAACATCTGAATAAATAAAAGTGTATCTCAGTAATGGTTGAGAGTTTAGAAAAACCAAATACATTACATTTTTTTGTCTTTTCTATTCTATATATCTTAGATAGCTGAGTCTTCTGAGAAATTGTCAAGGCTACAAATACAACATTGAAACCCTTTTTTTGTTATTACCATCTATTGTATTGAGTTTTGATGGTAAAAAAAACCCTCCCCAAACAAAAACATTTTTTAATAATGCTTATCCAATACTATTACAAAAATAACCCTGCTATTTCCAGCAAATGTAAAATCCATTTTCACCATCTGTATATCTGGATCATTCATTTTCTTCCTATAAAACTGCAGCTACCTGTAATGAGATTTTTTTTAAAAAGAGGGAAGTAGAAAGTCACAAAGAGAAAAAGAGGAAGAGGAAAAAACTCAGAACAAATAAAACAAATCAGGAGTTTATACCATGGCAGCTTAGTATTTAATCAAAAATTTCTGACACAAACCAGTGCACAGAAAATGGGGAATTGAAAGCATTGTTTGAAGGTGGCATTCATTTTTGTAAAGACACTGATCAAAACTGGACATGAAACACACAGAAACATTGAGAGTGCTGTTGTTAGACTTAAGTTTAGACTTAAACTCCGATTAAATATAATTATTGTTGACAAATCAGGATTTTATGTCTATTGTGTTGTTTCTTTAAAAAGGAAGCATAGTTGATCCATGACCTGAAATTTTCCTGGACTAATAGTTCCTACTAAAACAGCAACTGAAGTTAATAGTGTGGAAGTGCATTCTCCAACTTTGACCTTGACCAATTATCATCTTACCTGGTGAAGGAGAAACTAGCTAGGTTCTAACTAGCTAGAGAATCTAATTTGTGCCCTTGTCACCATGACACTAGTACATTCGCCCAACCATCAAGAAAATGCTGCTGATAAACCTTTTTTGGGGACTCTCTGGAACAGTCTCCTCCACTGACCTTTGTCTTGTCCTCTCCCTACCTATTAATAGTGATAACTGAAGATGGAATGTTTAGGTTTCTCTCTTGTTTATGGATGTCATCAGGGTAAGGTTGTGGGGTGCTATTGCTTCCAGCTATAGATGGTTGAAATAATTTATTTCATTTTTTAATGCTGCATTTGCCTGAGGGGTGGGAGGGAGAGAGGTTAGATAAATTTGTACCTATACCTTGAGTTCCAAGTAACAATTTTTTAATTTTAAGTTATTTTTTTTCTCAACAGAGTGTAATCTCAGCTACCTAAGAATTAGCTCAGAGTATAATCTCAGCTAGCTATTTATCCTGGATTCATCTATTATTTTTGGACTGTGACTTTCAGCATTTCATTCAAACCTCAGGCACAGAATAGAAACAATATAAGGGCAATTCATAATAATGTAATTTTTATATGGATTATATATATATAATATATGGACATCCACAATATGAAAGTTATGCAGAAGTCCAATAAAAAAATTCTGATTTCATATTTATTTTTAAAATTCTTGTATCAATATATGCATTTACATCCTTTTTCTTTTTTCACAATTCCACCATGCATGGTAAAATGTGCTTTCATGTTTTTCATATTTTCCAAATTTAATAGTAATATCTTCATTCATTTTAAATAATTTGTCTTGTATACCATTACCAATGATATATCATTTTATAAAATTACCTCTTAAGTTATAAGATTCAAAAATATGTGTAGTATTTGGCAATGCTGAAAATAATTGGTGCTTGTTCAGTTAAACTTTTCATCAGAACTAAGTTAATGCAATTCTGTACTTTCTATTTAAAAACGAATTACTCTCCGTTTAGTGGCTATTTCACTCAAGTAATACTAGCCTCAGAGAAGCACATTTAATTACCCAAGCAAAGTCTTGCTAAAAGTACTAGCCTTAAAATAAACCAATGTTTGCAAGGAGTCAAAATATTTTGCTAGTGCTCACACTGGAATTTTCCTCAAAGAAAAAAACTCTTTGAAAATCTGTAGTAAAATCTGTATGAAAATGTTTTGTTAGAACTGGGTGCCAGAAGTAAATGCAGAACTAAATCCACTAGATTTGGGACAAAATGAATTAGGCTTGGGATTCTTTTTTCAAATTGGAAAAGAAGAAAAAAGACTGTGGTAGGTCTCTACTAATATATTATTTTCTCAACCAAGATAGCTGCAGTCCAGACAAATAATAAAGTTGATGTGAAGATTTGCTCTCCCAAATCATACAGTTCAATTTTATATTCTGTTATCTCTTGCAGTGAGGGACTCAAAAACAGAAAGGACAAAGACAGTCAACAATTTTTAGCTATTACCTAGCTAACCCTTGAACTGTAGTTTGATTATATTGCATTATCTATAGGGAGTCCTGACCTTGCAGCATTTTATATGCTTTTGCTTGAGTAGACTTTGTGGAAAATATTTAGTTCTAAAAACCAAGCAAATCAATAGATAGTTTTTCTTTAAAAAGAGCAGCAATAAAATTGCATGAGAAGTAGGTCATTCCATCAAGTACTTTTAACATTTTCAACTGAAGGTTTATAGCATTCACTTAGTCTGATGAAGCATGATGTAGCCAGAAAGAAACTGTTATGTATGCAGGTTTGAATGTCATTGGTTTAGTTTGAACTGTTCTTGTAAAATGTCAGAAATGATTGGTTTAAAAAGTGCGGGAAAATCCTGCACTCTGATTGGCTGGCAACTGCGGCTGCTGGCTATAAGTAGCAGCCGCAGCCCAGCCAAATCAGGTCTGTTATGAGCTGTAGTCACTAATAAACTCTTCACTGAAGTACTCCGCGTCTGACTCTTCATGCAAACTTAACACTGGTGATGAAGGTGGGATCCTTCCTGAAGAGAAGACGATGCGGAAAACAAGCTGAGAGAGATGGCTGCGCTGAACATCCCCCCAGCCCCGTTCAATCCAATGGCAGAAGACTGGGACTCGTACACAGATCGTTTCCAAATGTATTTGGAGGGAAACGATCTCGCCGACATTTCCGAGAAGCGGAAGAGGGCGGTCTTTCTCACACACTGCAGTCCGGCAGTTTTCAAGATGGGAGCATGAAGGTAATGGAATGGCCTGATTTAGAAAAGCAAGTTTAACAACTTGGGAAGAGGCCATGTATCGATTTGTTCTAGGCCTCAAAGACAAGGTGCTTCAGAGCAAATTATTATTAAAACCTAAGATCACGTTGAAGGAAGCCATAGAAGAGGCCTCCTCAGCAGAAGCCACCAAGTCCTCAGCAGCAGCCATGAAGAAAATTAACAAGGCCTCAAGCCATCCTGATGTGGAAAAGTCCACAACAACTCATTGCGAGCAAATAGATTCTGAGTCAGACTGTAGTGAGGTGGAGGAAGGAATTTATAGACTCAGAATGGAGAGGAAAAAGAAAGACCTGGGAAGAAAGAGGCAAGATTTTTACTGCAGAGGTTGTGGGGAAGCCACCCCACTGAATGCAAGTTTCTTGATACCATCTGCCTCCGTTGTGAAAAAGAGGTCACCTAGCAAGAGTCTGCAAATCATCCAGAACTCCACCCCACAGAAGAAAGTTTCCTGACAAAGAATTCAAGCCTAACAACTTCAGTGAGAAAATGGGGCACAACACAGAAGCAAATGGGAAGAATGAAACTCATCAAACAGTCACCATTGGTCATTCTTCACCCTTAAGAAGCAGAAAAGTACATGTGAAGGTACTAATTGAAGGAAGGCCTTGCCAAATGGAAGTGGACTCAGGCTCCTATTTATCTATGGTGTCATGGGACACTATTCACAGACTACTCCCAAACATTCAGAAGAAGCATTTCCAGAAGCAAGCACTGACTCTTAAAGACTACCAAGGGAACAAGATTCCAGTAGTTGGAACAAGAGAATTCAACGTGAAGTTCAAAGGCCACACCAAACGTTTGCCCCTGACCATCGTGGACAAGGATCGCCCAAGCTTGCTGGGACTTGAGTGGTTCAATCCACTAGGCATCGAGGTGACTGGCATCAATCACGTGAGCAACACTGAATGGGAGGAGGCCTTGAAGTCTGAGTTTCCAGAGGTCTTCAGCGACGGATTGGGCAAGTATATGGGGACCCCTATCACTTTCAACCTAGATCCCAAGGTGCCCCCAATTCGTTTAAAGCCCAGAAGGGTCCCATTTGCCTTAAAGGAAAAAATTGATGCACAATTAGATAAACTAATAGCTCAAGGAGTTTTAGAGCCCACTGACCACTCCAGATGGGAGACACCCATAGTCACACCAGTCAAGACTGATGGGTCAGTAAGAATCTGTGGAGACTATAAGGGGACATTGAACCATGCGCTTCAACAGAGCGCATATCCAGTTCCAGTGGTGCATCATTTATTACATTCACTTGGCAGGGGTACAGTCTTTGCCAAATTGGATCTGGCCCAGGCATATCAACAACTAACAGTTGATGATGCCACTGCAGAGGCCCAAACCATTGTGACTCATAGAGGTGCCTTCAAATGTAAAAGGTTACAGTTTGGAGTAAGCGTGGCACCAGGCATCTTCCAAAGCCTTATGGAAAGGATGCTCCAAGGACTGCCAGGGGTAGTGCCTTACTTTGATGATGTGTTAATCTCTGCTGAAAATGACACTCAATTACAAGAGAGACTCAGAGAAGTCCTTACCAGATTCAAGAAAGCGGGGTTAAAAGTCAAGGAAGAAAAATGCACTCTTAGAACTGACAAGGTTGAGTTCTTGGGCTATATGATTGACAAGCATGGCATCCACCCTACAGATGCCAAGGTTCAAGCAATCAAAGAAGCCCCTAGACCAAAATGCAAAACAGATTTGCAAGCCTTCCTTGGACTTATTAACTTTTATCACATGTTCCTACCTCAGAAGGCAACCATTGCAGAACCATTACACAGATTACTGGACAAAAAATCTGCTTGGGTCTGGGGCAGGAAGGAACAATCAGCATTTAACAATATTAAAAGACTAATCACGTCTGATGCTGTACTGATACAGTTCTCTGAGAATTTGCCTGTTGTACTGACTTGTGATGCATCCCCTTTTGGAGTGGGGGGTTTGAGCCACAGGCTTCCCAGTGGGAGGGAAGCCCCTATTGCATTTTACTCTCGCACTTTGACCAAAGCAGAGAGGAATTACAGCCAATTGGACAAGGAAGCATTGGCAATTGTTGCTGTCAAGAAATTCCATGAGTATCTATATGGGAGAACATTTAGCATTGTCACAGATCACAAACCTTTTTAGGCATTGTGGCAGGAGACAAACCTACACCCACTATCCTGTCACCAAGAATGCTGAGGTGGACTGAATTTCTTGCTGCTTATTCATACAAGCTCATCCACAAGCCTGGCAAATACATTGGCCATGCTGATGCCTTGAGTCGCTGCCCACTTCCGTTTCACACTGAGGACTTTGAACCTGAGGCACACCTTTTCCTAGAAACTGTTGCCAAGCTTCCAGTACACGCTGCTGAAATTGCCAGAGAGACTGCCAAAGACACTTTATTGGCTCCTGTTATAGGCTGGATTAAGAAAGGTTGGCCTTTTCAAGATCTACCTCACCTTGCCCAACCTTTTAAATCCAGGCAAACTGAATTATCTGTATTAAGAGGATGTATTTTGTGGGGTAACAGGGTGGTTATTCCTGCAAAACTGCAAAAGAGGTTTTGGAAATGTTACATGAGGGTCATCCAGGTATTGTAAGGATGAAGGGATTGGCCAGGAGTTATGTATGGTGGCCAGGTATTGACAAAATGGTTGAAAACTGGGTTGCATCTTGTCCCAACTGTCAGGTAGTCAGGCCTGCCCACCTCTCACCCCCAGACAGGAATGGGAATGTCCTAGGGGCCCATGGTCTAGGATTCACATTGATTTCGCTGGCCCTACCAGAGGGCACACCTTCCTTATTATAGTAGATGCATATTCCAAATGGCTAGAGGTTATCCCTATGGCATCCACCACAACTGATGCTGTCATCAAGCAGCTTAAAAAGCTTTTGTAACCCACGGGTTACCTGATGTTCTTGTCTCTGACAATGGTCCTCAATTTACATCCAACCTTTTTGAATCTATCTAGCACAACGGTATCAGACATGCCCTCACTGCCCCTGGGCACCCTTCGGCTAACGGCGGGCCGAACGCATGGTATGTTTTACCAAGGAAAAGCTTCAGCAATTGGGTCCTGGGGACATCACTGAGAAAGTTGAAAAACTTCTTAGTGTTCAGCACATCACTCCTAACTCATCAACTAACTTATCCCCAGCAGAGTTGTGGATGGGTAGGAAACTTAGGTCTCCCCTTGACCACCTTCATCCCACTTACGCACCCAACGCACCACCAGATTCCACTAGCAAAGTTCGCACGTTCAGTGTGGGTGATTCTGTTTATGCTAAGAACCTTATGGGTGAACCTTCATGGATTCCTGCTGAAATAGCTCAGATCACAGGCCCTCATTCTTACAGGGTGCAAACAGGATGGTGTCCTCTGGAGCAGGCACATTGATCTGCTTAGATCCAGATTACTTCAGGAACATCGCAATTGTTCCTCCCTAGTTCCCATACCTAATGCCTTTTCTAGGGGGGAAGGGGAGGAGCATGAGGATAATCAGCAAGCAAGAATCAACCCCATGTGTAACGAGCCATTATGACAGGAACCACCCCAAAACCTGTCACAATGGCAAAATCCATCCTTACAAGTGGAAGAGTGCACATCACTACCTGACTTGGGTGCTGACATTGGGTTGGAGATGGGTTGGGAGGAGAGACCAGATTGTAACAATCAAACCGGACTGGAAGCCCGAGTAGGGAAATGTCAACAGACACATTTCCTCTCTCACTGGGTGAGAACATTAAAACTTCTAAACCATGAAGGTCTCAACGTACATGTAAGAGCCCCACCTATTTAAAAGAATACATTAGATAGGTTGGGGTTTGGTATGGACTGAACCTAGTGGGGAGGGTGTTATGTATGCAGGTTTGAATGTCATTGGTTTAGTTTGAACTGTTCTTGTAAAATATCAGAAATGATTGGTTTAAAAAGTGCTCTGATCCTGCACTCTGATTGGCTGGCAACTGCTGCTGCTATAAGCAGCCGCAGCCCAGCCAAATCGGGTCTGTTATGAGCTGTAGTCACTAATAAACTCTTCACTGAAGCACTCCGCGTCTGACTCTTCATGCAAACTTAACAGAAACAACTTCTACCCTATTGGAGTTGACACTCTGGTAGACAACTCAGACTCCAGGCACCCTACTCCAATGGCCATGTTGTTTGGATACCAAAGATTTCAATAACCTTTGGGTGGAAAAAAAACTCCAATTCTCTGATTTTGTTTTATGACAATGTTATATTCAGTTCTCCAATGATATCCTATATTTTTATTAACTATGATGGATAATAAAGTTACAATGTTAAGTGATTCCTAAATATCTAAATATCTTTTCTTGATATCCTTTTATCCAGTTATGAAACAATGGCAATTAAATGTAAAATGTTTGCACCAAGTCTTTTGCTTTCCTGACTGAAATTATTTCTGGCACAATTCAATTCTGTTTCAAAAGGACATGTAAAGCTATTTGCAATATTGAAATTATGAAGAAAATTGCAAGTGGAAAAATGCAATGTATTACAAGTATCAGATTCCATATAGTTGCAGTGCTGCTCTGAAGTACATCTTTTTGTGCAAATATTAGAAAAATACATATCACAGAACAGGCATCAGGCACATTATACAGGATAATATACCTTTATAGGATGTATAAGATGTGAAAGAAAAATAGTATATATACACACATATATAAAATGTAAAAGCCAGTAAAAAGGTTTAGAATATAGAATTTAAAAATGAGATTTCCAGCTAGATTACTTTCTATTATATGCCAAATGGATAGTTGAACCTGCAATGTATGTTCTCTACCACCAAGCTACACATCTTACCAATGGTTTCCTTCAACCTGGTAACTACAGAACATATGCCTAAAATAAAATGTAAAACATGCTGTTCTTTAAGGATTATTCCATATAATGGTTTGCCATTCTGCCTATCCACTTACTCTGCTTTGTCTTCTAATTATGAAAAAATACAATAACATAAATTTATATTGGTTTTTTAATGAGCAATTATAGTAAACTTTATTTTTCATTAGAAAGAAAAGCACACTTTACCTAGAGGTCAAAACTATTATCAGTAAAAATCCTGGAGCAGCCTTTAAACTACTCGCTTCACTCACCACAACTGCCAACTTTCTTCTGCTTTGTATGTCTGCCTGCCCTCCACTCTTTCTTTTACTTTTCCAACTTTCCACTTCTCCTATCTATCCACCTTTGCCACAGTCTGCTGCTTCCCATTCACCCCTACATATAAGTACTGTGCCTCTGCTGCCTGCCTATTCAGTCTCGTATCAATCTTTTTTGTTAGTGGCTGTAGATACCAGATCCAGAATCCAACTCAGCTACTCTCTCTTTCTTGTTCTCTATCCTAATATCTCTCCCTAGGTAAGAGACAGCCTTTCTCTGTCAGTTGTTATTGTTGCAGTTGTTGCTGTTGCACCACTATTGCTTTTACTATTATTCCACAAGCAGAAAATGGGACAAGTTTCACAGTGAGCAGAATGTGTGTGTATACACTTATGTGTTAATGTGTTATCCTTATTAGAAGAATCTTGAGTCTTCATCTGATGATAAAATTCATTGACTTACTTTGGGCCAATCACTCCCTCTGAACCCACAGGATTTTTATTGCCAGAATAAAATGAGGGAATTCATATAATACTCCATTAGTGCAATGTAGAAAAATTTCTTTTTTAGAAAATTCAAACATGGTAAGCCTAGAATGGCCTTTGCTTATTTCTTTCATATCCAGCAGCTTCCTCAAATACCACAAATTATATTCAGCACTGTAAGTCATACTGTATGCATGTTGACATAATTTGTATGACAAATATCTTTAGATGTTACTCATAAACATGAAAAGGATAAATAGTGATTCATTAAATATGGTTTCTACTTCCTCTGTGATCTCCACACCAAGTGAAATTTTATGTTCTTTTTACAAATGTTTAACTTGAAATATAGAAATGTAATAACTAAATGTGAATCTAGTATGTTTTCATGAGGAAATATACTTGAGCTGTTTTGTATTACAGAAATTATACAATGTATAGACCTACTCGTGTAAAATAAACTAAGTCAATTCGTACATTTGAATTAATGATATACACATAATTCACATATTGCCATGAGAAAATTGAAAATTGATTGCCCTTACACTTTGTTTTCTTTGAAAATAGAAAGCTTCTTCTAATTGTTGGAAAGTGCTTGACATAACTCTTCATTACTACATTATCAGTGAATTTAAAGCCATAAAATTAAACTATGCTCTTATTTGGAACAAGATTTTTATTCAATTGGATAAGAAATTTTAAGCTTGTGAAATTGTGTTAAAAATAGTTGTTTTATACAGCTTAGTACCAAACTTTTTTTGCATGAGAAAGGAACATATAGAAGATGAGATGTTAGATTTAAGAACTCTTGAATAACCAGACCATAAAGACATATGGAAGCAACTCTGCTTAGTCAGAATAAATTCTGAAATTTCCAGAAGTTAAAAAAATCTTGACCTCTAATAGTTTTATTAAGTTTTTAAAAATTATATATTCCAGACCATCTGTCATGTCTAGTAGATATTTCTTCTGCTTATTTAAAAAGTTATCTGATGCATTTAGTCAGTCTAGCAGCACAATTGGAATTCTTATGAATTTTGATTTATCAGAAATATAAATCATATACACTATTATAAAATCAGACACACTATTTGATCACCCTTCTTTAACTTTCATCATTTGGAGATAAAATGATAATACAGATAGTCCTTGACTTATAATCATAATTAAGTCTGGAATTATTAAGGCTTCTTTTTTTTTTTTGCTGGCAACCAGAAGTAAATGCCAGTTTTCAGAACAAAAATGTCATAAATCAAAATTGTATGACTGCTAGGTGCTGTAAATGGCCATAAATGTGGGCCAGTTGACAAGCACCCAAAACCCAAACATGACTGCCAGGGGAGTGGCAGCCGGGAGGGTGCCAGACATAGAAACTTCAAATCTGGATCATAAGTAGTCCTGGGAAAGTCCATCGTAACTTCAAACGACCAAAATAAATTATCTATAAATTAAGGAATCCATGAATAATAATTAAATTATGACTGAACTGGGATTTTTGGCTTGATCCCACTTAAAAAGCCAAAATCATAAGCTTAGATTTATTTACAATGTTGCAGAATTGAAATTCTATTTTCCTGAAACATAGAAAATAAAATTGCTCATCCCTATTTTATTTTAAGACAATATGATAAATTTGATCATATTTATTTTATTCATCCTTCAGATGCTTTCCTGAAAGTTCTGGCACTGACTTAATGGGTCTTATAATGCATCAGATTTTATTATTGAAATGATCATTTAATTCAAATTTTTTAAAATAAACATTGGGATGCTTTAAGCAAAGTATTTTTGGTTGTGGATACAAAAATCTGAAGCATAGTTGTTAGCTTGGCCATTGTTGCAGACTTTGGTAGAATCCCACTTTTAAAATTAATTTTAATTTTTTTTAGTTGGTTGGATTGGACTCTCTTTCTTGAATGGTTTTACTTATGTTTTTTTAATGTGTTTGTTGATATGCTTTTGAATGTATTTGTTCATATACAGGTGCATATATTACATTGTCTTGTATATTCAGTGGCAAGTTAGACTAAAATACTAAATAATGTATTTATTAATAAATAGTACACTAATTTATTATTAATTAAAAATAACAATAATCCTACATAATTCTAAAATAACATAATAAACTACATCTTTAAAAGTCATGCTTTGAACATTGAATCCTCTCCAGCATAACTTGGGAATTTGTAGATCTTCCAGAAGTAGCATAATTTTTTGAAGAAGCTATATCAAATGTTTATTCAGAATATAGAAACTGTAACAAACTCCACATTTTATTCAGAAAGGCCATTCCTTTCCCCTTGTCCTGAAAGACTCTTATCCTTGAAATCCTAGCGCTGTACCATTTGGGATTTATTCCATGACAGTACTGCCAGAAATAAAACACTGCTAAGGATAAATTATCTGTCTCTTTCCCTCTGTGTCTCTCTGTCTCTGTCTCCCCCCACCCACCCCCTCTCTCTCTTCCCTTTCCCCTTTTTGATGGAGAGGTAAGTATATGAGTGTGGTTTTGGTTACATTCTATTTATTTAATTTTCAATATTTCATATTAATGTAATTTTTAATACTGTTAACAAAAAATAGAAAAGAAGTAAAGAAATTAAAAAGTAATTTACAAGCTACAAAACTTAAATAAAAATATGAAGTAATATTAATTTATTGCTGTATATTACACTATCAATTAAATATTAATTAATGAAACTAGCCAGTCAAAGTGAAAAACTCAGAATGAAGTATTAAAAAAAGTCTATCTAATCTAAAATGTCTATGCTTATTTAATGAATAAAACAAAAACTAGTATGTTAACAGAAATCCAAACTCTGGATGTGATAAGAGCACATATATAGAATAATAACCATTGAATGATTTTTAAGTTGAATTAAATTCTGTATCTGACTTATTTTTCAAATGCAATATTTTGACAGTGATGTATATTACCACAATTTAATATCCTGTTCTTCTAAAGAGCAAACTATCTGACATTTTAAATACAGGGCATAAACTATCCTTACAGTTGTTACCATATACAAAGCCAATTCAGAATTTTGTGTAAGGGCCTAAGGGTCGGTTATATTTAATTGTAGAACAGCTGGCTGAAAAAATAATGCAACCTATAAAATGTATTCCAGTATATAGTACAATTTTCCAAAATTTTTGAATTTTATAGCATTTGTGCATGGAAGAATGATCCAACTGATAATTATATTTCAGACCAATTTTTGGAACTGAATTAACTGTTTTGGCAATCAGTAGTGCAGCGATATACTGTACTGTAAAATATCTTGTATTGTAAAATAATGTTGCTATTCACAATTAATTTAATATGTGTCTTCCATTCTTGCTATTCTTGAATATCAATTGTCCTATTTAAATTCTGCATTGATTTAATCACATGGTCTTTAACTTATTTGGTTTCTGAGTTTTAACAACCTATAGATAGGTTCAACAGATGTTCTGAATATTGTGTTGTAAGTTTTCAAATTCAGTCAAGTGTCTCAATATTCTGCCTTCTTTGGTAATTTCTGTTTAACCATGATCCTTATTTGATGATATTGAAATATTTTTGTCTATTCCAAGGGGAAAACTTGAAAGTTTTTGTCTTTATTTTACTAAGAACTAGGTCTTTCAGTTTGTACAAATTACTATCTTGCCCCTAGTAAATTTTAATATGTATTTACCATTAAAGTAAATCTTTAAGCAAAGGAAATTAATTGGGACCTCTTATTTTTCAATGTTCAACCTATGCTTTTAATTCTGTGAGTGAAATGGGTGGTACCTAAATTTGACAATAAATAAACAAAATGTTAAAATCCACTGCTTATGACTGAAAAATGTTTTCAGCACTTTTATATTTCTACAGTTCAAAGGTATTTTATAGAAACCATCTGGGAGTCCTGTCCTCTCTGGAGATACAGCTCAGCCATAGTGACATAAATCCAGTTGGTGATCCTAGTTAGACAGCTGGCTTGATGATACCAATTGAAATTTGGTATTGCCAATCCATTTCATTCTTTCAGGTTTTATCATACAAAACTAGCATAGCATATTTTTATGACAATCAGAACTGGGAAGGTTTTTGTGAATTTATACCTGGGAGGTGGGAACATCTTCTAAATATTCCACATTGGGCAGACACTATTTGTTTCACTGTGAAGAAAACTTCATTGATATTGGCCAGCTTTGGAGTTTCCCACTCCTTTTAAGCCATTGCTTATTCTAAGAAAGGTCCAGAAGTCAGGTTCTTAGTAGAATTAACTTGTCCAGATTAATCTGACCATGAAACAGACAGAAATCTATCAATGTATTCTTCTGAACTGTTCAGTGCAGTGCCTTCTACAAGCTAAACTTAATTTCTCCAGTATGTGGTCTCCTCAGAAGAAAAATTGATTTAAAAAATTGTACAGTTACTTATTGGGTATCAGATTGGAAGAAGAACAAGTGAAGGAGACGATGATAACATGAGCAAAAAATTTTGGCTATGCTATAGAACTAGACAAATGGCAGAAACTCTGGGATAGAAATTATAAGCTAACAATGTCAACAGCATATAAAGAAAACTTATATAAGATGTTTTACAGATGGCATCTTGCACGGCAAGACTGGAAAAGATGTTCAAAGATAAATTAGTTAAGTGTTGGAAATGCCATCAGACATGCAGAACATATTATCATATGTGGTGGACATGTGTAGAAGCCAAGAGATATTGGACAAAAATACATACATGGTTGGAAAAGGTGATAAAGCAACATGTAGATTTAAAACCTGAAATATTTTTGTTGGGGATGATACCTGAAGGTCATAGCAAAGAAAAGACATATTTAATTATTCATGTATCAACTGCAGCTAGATTAGCATTTGCTCAAAACTGGAAAAGTGAAAAGATTCCGATAGAAGAAAATGTGATTAGAAAAATATTAGAATGTGCAGAAATGAATAGATTAACACTGGCAATCAAAGAAAAATAACAAACTGAATATTATATGATATGGGAATTATTTTATCAACGGTTGGAAAAGAAAAATGGAAATTAGAAATATATTTATTTTATTTATTTATTTTTGACTTGTATGCCGCCACTCTCCAAAAAGGACTCAGGGCGGCTCACAGATAAAAAACACAGAACAATAAATTATTTAAAAAGAAATTAAACTAAACAAGCCAAAATGCAACTATAAAACCAAATTAAAATCGAATTTAAAACATAGAACATAGAACATATGTGCAGGCCACGCCCACCCCAACCCCCTCATGGGAAAAATCATCACAAAACATCACTTGACAGCAAGGTGTCACTGCGAGTTTGACACCCGTGGCCTAGAATAATGTGATTTTTGCCGTTGTGATTTTTGTGACTTTTCAGATAGGCTGTTCTTCCTGTATTAGCTGTAGCAACTGTAAAATGACAGTGAATAGCCTCTTATATTTTTCTTTGAAATCAGAATAAGCTACTTACTCCTAGGAAAGAAAATAATTTGCAGTAATGTCATATTGTGCAGTGCATTATTTACACATATTAATAGGAACACAGAAGAAATCTGTCCTCAGTTAATTTTCATTACATTTTTTTTAGTGCTGCATTCTGTTATTGAATTCTTCATATGGCGTAAAAGTAATGAAAATTAAAATAGCTTGGAAAATATGTTTCTACAGTTTGGAGTAATATTTTTAAGTAGTGCTTTTACTCAAGCCTTCTAATCATTCGCTAATTAAAATTTCCAGTCCAAAAACTCTGAGTCTATCCTTAGGCAGAATGTTTCAAAATGTCTGCCAGATTACTCATGACTTTAAACTTCCTTAGAGCGTTCCATTTTGCCTCAGGATATAAAACCTCAGAACCTTTGAACTATTTTTTATTTCTATGAATTCCCCATGCATTCTTGTTTCTAGCTGCTGCTCTAAAAAAAAGATCCCTGTTTCATTTGGGTCTATTCTTAATCAAGATTAAACACACATATCTATTATAACTCCCTTTTGTACCCAATTTTGTTGGATAATCCAGATCTGTATATCAACCAATATAATTGAACTGTTTGTTTCACACAAGTTCAGTAAGCAGCACACAACTTCAGGATACATTAGAAACATTTTAACATGACCTGTACACTCTTAACTTTGTATGTAGAATTGCATGAACTAGGGTACTTTTTGCGAAGAAAAAATGCAATATGTATTTTATATAAATCCTGTTCTTTCCTTTGAGAGAAAAAGAGTTTTGGATAAGAAGGGAAGGAGAGTCTGGTTTACGTGCCTCAGCTTTGAGAGTCAGGAAGAGAAGAAAATTAAAGAAAAAAAGGAGAGTGAAAAACAAGAAATATGTAACAGATAGATTGTAAAGAAGGAAAGAAAAACCCCCTGTTATGTATGTAGGTTTGAATGTTATTGGTTTATTTGAACTGTTCTTGTAAAATGTCAAATGGTATTGGTTTAAATAGTGCGGGAAGAAACCCTGCACTCCCATTGGCTGGCAGCTACGGCTGCAGGCTATAAGAAGCAGCCGTAGCCAAGCCAGGACGGGTCCATTCGAGCTGTAGTCACTAATAAACTCTTTGCTGGAACTCCTCGCGTCTGACTCTTCATGCAAACTTAACACTGGCGGCGAGGATGGGATTGCCCTGAAGAGAAGACGACGCGACGAACAACCAACTGGCGAGATGGCTGCGCTGAACACCCCAGCACCGTTCAATCCGGCGCGGAAGACTGGGAATCGATGTGGATCGTTTCCACATGTATCTGGAAGGGAACGATCTGCCGGCATCCCTGAGAGACGGAAGAGGCGGTCTTTCTCACGCACTGCGTCCGGCAGTCTTCAAAATGGCGAAGGCGTTAGCGGGAGCTGCAGAGCTGAAGGTAATGGAATGGCCCGATTTAGAGAAACTTTTAAGAGCCCATTCGCCCCACAAGTATCGTGCCTCATTAAGAGACACGAATTTTACCGTCGGGATCAAGGGGATAGCGAGAATGTTATTGACTTCGTGGCAAGTTTAAGGGACATTGGGGGTGCTTGTGACTTTACCAACTTAGAAGAGGCCATGCGTGTTCGGTTTGTTTTAGGCCTAAAAGATAAGGTCTTACAAAGCAAACTTTTAATGAAACCTAAGATCACGTTTAAAGAGGCCATTGAAGAAGCTGTTTCAGCGAAGCCACCAAGTCCTCAGCTGCGGCCATGAAAAAGATTAACAAGGCCTCAAGCCAGGCCTCAAGCCATTCTGATGGGGAAAAATCCACAACAGCTCATTGCGAACAAATAGACTCTGATTCTGATGGCAGTGAGGCAGAGGAGGGATTTTTAAACTCAGAATGGAGAAGAAAAGAAAAGACTCTGGGAAAAACAGGCAAGGGTTCTATTGCAGAGGCTGTGGGGGGCCACCCCGCACTGAATGCAAGTTCTTTGACTCCATTTGCCTACGTTGTGAGAAAGGGGTCACATAGCCAGAGTCTGCAAATCATCCAGAACTCCACCAGTTAGGAAGAAATTTCCTGATAAAGACTTTAAGCCCAACAATTTCCTTGAAAAAATGGGGAAATTTAGAAGCAAATGGCAAGAATGAAACTCACCAAACAATCACTATTGGTCATTCTTCACCCTTAAAAAGCAGAAAAGTACATGTGAAGGTGTTTATTGAAGGAAGGCCTTGCCAAATGGAAGTGGACTCAGGCTCTTATTTATCTATGGTGTCATGGGACACTATCCACAGACTCTTTCCCAAAATTCAGAAAAAGCATTTCCAGAAGCAAGCACTGACTCTCAAAGACTACCAAGGGAACAAGATTCCAGTAGTTGGAGCGAGAGATTTCAACGTGCAGTTTAAAGGCCACACCAAGCGTTTGCCCCTGACCATCGTGGACAAGGATCGCCCAAGTTTGCTGGGACTTGAGTGGTTCAAGCCACTTGGCATCGAGGTGACTGGCATCCATCACGTGAGCAGTTCTGACTGGGAAGAGTCCTTGAAGTCTGAGTTTCCAGAGGTCTTCAGCGAAGGACTGGGCAAGTATATGGGGACCCCTATTGCTTTCAGCCTAGACCCCAAGGTGCCCCAATTCGTTTAAAGCCCAGGAGGGTCCCATTTGCTTTAAAGGAAAAAATTGATGCACAATTAGATAAGCTCATTGCTCAAGGGGTTTTAGAGCCTACTGACCACTCCAGATGGGAAACACCCATAGTCACACCAGTCAAGGCTGATGGGTCAGTGAGAATCTGTGGTGACTACAAGGGGACACTTAACCATGCGCTGCAGCAGAGCGCATATCCTGTACCAGTTGTGCATCATCTGCTCCATTCCCTTGGCAGGGGTACAGTATTTGCTAAACTGGACTTAGCTCAGGCATATCAACAATTAACAGTTGATGATGCCACTGCAGAGGCACAAACAATTGTGACTCATAGAGGTGCCTTCAAATGTAAAGACTACAATTTGGAGTAAGCGTGGCACCTGGCATTTTCAAAGCCTTATGGAAAGAATGTTGCAAGGACTGCCAGGGGTAGTGCCTTATTTTGATGATGTATTAATCTCTGCTGAAAATGACACTCAGCTTCAAGAAAGACTCAGAGAAGTCCTTACCAGATTCAGAAAAGCGGGTTTAAAAGTCAAGGAAGACAAATGTACACTCAAAACAGACAGAGTTGAGTTCCTGGGGTATATGATTGACAAGCATGGCATCCATCCTACTGATGCCAAGGTTAAAGCAATCAAGGAAGCCCCTAAACCTCGATGCAAGGCAGATTTGCAAGCCTTCCTTGGACTTATTAACTTTTACCACATGTTTCTACCTCACAAAGCATCTATTGCTGAGCCTTACATCGCCTGCTTGATAAGAAAGCTGTTTGGATCTGGGGGGAAGGAACAGTCAGCATTTAACAGTATTAAGAGACTAATCACGTCTGATGCTGTGTTGATACAATTCTCTGAGAATTTGCCTGTTGTTCTGACTTGTGATGCATCCCCTTTTGGAGTGGGGTTTGAGTCACAGGCTTCCCAATGGAAGGGAAGCCCCAATTGCATTTTACTCCGCACTTTGTCCAAAGCAGAGAGGAATTATAGCCAATTGGACAAGGAGCTTTAGCAGTTGTTGCAGCTGTTAAAAATTTCATGAATATCTGTATGGCAGGTCATTCACCATTGTTACAGATCACAAACCTTTATTAGGCATTGTGGCAGGAGACAAACCTACACCTAATATCCTGTCACCAAGAATGCTGAGGTGGACTGAATTTCTTGCAGCCTATTCATACAAACTGATTCACAGGCCTGGCAAGGACATTGGACATGCTGATGCACTGAGTCGTTGCCCACTACCTTGCCACAAGGAGGACTTTGAACTTGAAACTCACACCTTTTCCTGGAGACCGTTGCTAAGCTTCCAGTCCATGCTGCTGAGATTGCCAGAGAAACTACCAAAGATGCTGTATTAGCACCTGTTATGGGCTGGATTAAGAAAGGTTGGCCTCTTCAAGATCTACCTCACCTTGCCCAACCTTTTAAGTCAGGCAAACTGAATTATCTGTATTAAGAGGATGTATTTTGTGGGGTAACAGGGTGGTTATTCCTGCAAAACTGCAAGGAGGTTTTGGAAATGTTACATGAGGGTCATCCTGGGATTGTAAGGATGAAAGGTTTGGCCAGGAGTTATGTATGGTGGCCAGGTATTGACAAAATGGTTGAAAACTGGGTAGCATCTTGTCCCAATTGCCAGGTAGTCAGGCCTGCCCCACCTCACGCCCACACAGGAATGGGAATGTCCTAGGGGCCCATGGTCTAGAATCCACATTGATTTTGCAGGCCCTACAAGAGGGCACACTTTTCTAGTGCTAGTAGATGCATACTCTAAATGGCTAGAGGTAATTCCCATGACATCCACTACAACTGAGGCTGTCATCAAGCAGCTCAGAAAATTATTTGTCACCCATGGGTTACCAGATGTCCTTGTTTCTGACAATGGCCCTCAATTCACATCTAACATGTTTGAATCCTTTCTAGCTCAACAGGGCATCAGACATGCCCTCACTGCCCCTGGGCACCCTTCGCCAATGGCGGGCTGAACGCATGGTACGTTTCACCAAAGAGAAGCTTCAGCAGCTGGGTCCTGGGGACATCACTGAGAAGCTTGAAAAACTTCTTAGTGTTCAACACATCACTCTAGCCCATCAAATAACTTGTCCCCAGCAGAGTTGTTGATGGGCAGGAAACTTGACCGCCTTCATCCCACTTACGCACCCAACGCACCACTGGATTCCACTTCCAAAGTTCGTTCTTTTAGTGTGGGAGATTCTGTCTATGCTAGGAACCTTATAGGTGAACCTTTGTGGATTCCTGCTGAAATAACTCACATCACGGGCCCTCGTTCTTACAGGGTACAAACAGAGGATGGACTCCTCTGGAGCAGGCACATTGACCAACTTAGATCCAGGTTCCCTCAGGAACATCGCCCCTGTCTCTCTCTAGGTCCCTCACCTGATGTCTCTTCTAGGGGGGAAGGAGGGGAACAGGAGGAAAATCAGCAAACAGGAATCAACCCCATGTGTAATGAGCCATTGCGACAGGAACCATCCCGAACCCTGTCACAATGCCAAGACTCATCCTTAGAAGTGGAAGATTGCACATCACTATCTGACTTGGATGCTGACATTGGAATGGAGATGGGTTGGGAGGAGAGACCAGATTCTAACAGTCTAACAGGGTCTTCTTCCTCAGGGAGTCCCAACAGGGAAATGTCAGTAGACACATTTCCCCTCTCACTGGGTGAGAACGTTAAAACTTCTGAACCACGAAGGTCTCAACGTACACGTAAGAGCCCCACCTATTTAAAGGAATACATTAGATAGGTTGGGGTTTGGTATGGACTGAACCTAGTGGGGAGGGGTGTTATGTATGTAGGTTTGAATGTTATTGGTTTATTTGAACTGTTCTTGTAAAATGTCAAATGGTATTGGTTTAAATAGTGCGGGAAGAAACCCTGCACTCCCATTGGCTGGCAGCTACGGCTGCAGGCTATAAGAAGCAGCCGTAGCCAAGCCAGGACGGGTCCATTCGAGCTGTAGTCACTAATAAACTCTTTGCTGGAACTCCTCGCGTCTGACTCTTCATGCAAACTTAACACCCCCAAAAGCAGGAAATCAGACTATATCTGAAGATTAATACTAGATATGTATGTGTGCGGGAGTAGTTATCTTTCTATCACAATATCCTGGTTCTCAAAGTTTGCAGGTAAGTGGGGCCTTCAGAAACCCACAGAAGGAAAAAAAAAAGGAAGCCCATAAATTTCAATGACTTCTACCAGTGTCTTAGCTCGTGTATTACTTTGCATCTTTGATTCTTTATGGGACAGTTAAAGGATATTAGCCCTTTGATTTGTACCCAACTGATCAGGCAAAGTTAGCTAACTTCCAGAACATGAAACTCAGCTCAGGAGAAGCTGCCAAATGGACCAAAAAACCAATACTTTTTTTAAAAAATAAATTTTATTTTTACAAACATTCCATCTTTTCTTTAAACAGTGTGTCGTCTGGGTACAAATATCTTGTGCAATAATATTTACAGTTAATCCAGTTTCCTTACCATGACAATAATAATTATATTCTTATTTTAAACTACTATACATGATATATCTTATTGTTGTAACCATCCCTTTCTTAACTCCTTCCCCGCTATATTCATATATTCATATTCTATGTTCATATATTGAAATTTTGTTAAATGAAAATTTAATATGACTAGTAGAAAAAGCGGGTGTCACCTTATTTCTGTAAAACAAAATGCAGCAAAGTTTAGAACTACTTAGATTGGAATGATAAAGCATTCTAAATATTTATATGAACAGGCATTTCTAAACAAGGTATCCTATTACTTCACATTATTTTTCCCATACTGTGCTTTGCTAAGAGAAAAAATCCATGCCTGAAGAGTGAGTGCTTGCTAAGTGCTTCCTTAACCCAACTGATAGTGATCTCAGACATACAGGAACTTGCAATGCTTAGTATATAATAAAATTTAAGGATGTACAGATAGAAAGAAATTGAAAGAATACATGAATGTGTAAGCATTAAAGCATTTATTTGAACCAATCTTTTGCTCTAATCTAGGTCTAATCTATACCAATTATGTAAGCCAAATATTACACCCGCTGAGAAGAGCTGTGGCCACTTCTTATTTACAAAATACCTAACAAGAGAAATTTTGTAATTATGCTGTGTGAACAATCATCCTTGAGAACACAATAATTTTAATACATGTGAAACTTTTAATGGACTTATAATTAAAGGTATAGTTTTTCACATCCCAAGTGTTGGTTCAGCTGCAATTCAGAGATTAATCATGCTATCTGTTTAAGGTCTCATATAGAATAGCATAACATTCATTATTCAGAATCCACTGGACAATTAGGTTTTTCCTAATGTTTCATCTTAATGACCACAAGCTCTGTCTGACCCTGCTATTTATAAATTTGGTAATTGCATGAGTATTCACACATATTTTCCCAATACCTGCATTATAATAAATTCTTAGGGTGTGCAGTTTTACAAATAATCAAATATATTCATATTTTTGTCTAGACTCTTTCCTATTTTATACATACATACGTAACATACACACACACACACACACACACACACATATATACAGATATAGATATAGATATAGATATAGATATAGACATAGACATAGACATAGACATAGACATAGATATAGATATAGATATAGATATAGATATAGATATATATGTAGGTCTTGGTGTATTCGGGTCTTGTCCCGTGTAAGATTGAGAGTATCTTTGCAACGTTTTGACGAAATCTCATCCGTCATCTTCAGGCTGGTGTCTTCAGCTTCGTTCTTCTGGGAGAAGTGTGTGATAGTGGCTGTTTTTCCCTTTTAAACTGCCAGAGTTGGCTGTTTTGTTACTTCTTGATTGGTTGATGGAGTTGGTGTATTTATTTATTTATTTATTTTATTTTACTTGACTTGTATGCTGCCCCCTCTCCAAAAGGACTCGGGGCGGCTCACAACTAAAACATAACAATAAATAATTACCTAAAAACAAATTAAATGAAGTACAAGTCAAATACAAAATTTAAAACCCCAAAGTTAAAACACAATCAAACCCCCTCAGGAGGTCAGCACAGCCCAGACTGCCCGGACAGCACAGCCCAGACTGTATGCAGATTGGTTGGCTTTTTCATAAGATCCTGTGTGGCTGAGGTAGTGGCTGTGTGTCTCTCAGCCTTCTGTGTTGTAACGACCTGGGTAATGGGCTGTGTGATGACCTTCTGAGTTTTATTGTTGTGACATCCTGGATCTTGTGCTGTAATCTCCTGGGTCGTTGTCTGTGTTGCAACCTCCTGAGGTTTTGTGTTGTAATCTCCTGAGTTCTGTGATGTAGTATCCTGGGTGGAAGGCTGTGATGTGACATTCCGGGCCTTGGTTTGGCTCTGAGTTTGAGGTCTGGCTATGTGTTTATAGCGTGTGTCAGTTTGCTTAGTTTGGGGGTCGGAGGGGGATGTAGCAGCTGGTGTTGCAGCCATGGTCTGGTTTCTGGATGGTGGTTGCCTTTTGTTTGTGGCGTGGGCTTGGGTTTGAGTCTGGTGAAGGAGATTGGTGGTGGCATCATGTGTTATTTTGGGTCCAGTGTTGGTTTTCATGGCTGGGACTCGTTTGTTGATTAGGGCTAGTTTCCAGATGTCTGGTAGGCGGGAAGTATCATCCCGTTTATTCATGTTATGGGGGTGTTTCTCTATTTTGATGGCTTCCCTAATTATTCTCTTGTTGAAGTGTTCAGGGAAGCCATTGAAAGGAAGAGGTCATTGAGATTGTTTAATAATAATATCCAGAAGATTATAAAAATTTTATGTCAGGAAATTTAACAAACAGAATACAAAGTCTAGCAGAAAAAGTAGAAGTACAAATAATTACTAACTTGTGTGAGTTTAAACTGGATTGGACAAATTTAAGGAAGCAAATTCAGGCATTGATAGGCAAGTCTTTGCAGAGTTATCTGATCTGATTTTACCCAAAACTTCCCTCTGCTGTTTGAAGGCAATCCATTGGATTGGCCACAGTAAAGAATAAAATACAGGAATTGTATAATGTTCAGCCCTAATCTGATGCTTCCCTGTTGTTATGATATCATAACATTATTAAGTCCAATTCCCTATAATTAATTAGTTACTTGAATGCATGGAAAAGATATTTTTGTGACCAATGAGTCTATACAAAATCAGCTTGTTGCACTGAACAACTTTTATATCCTAATAGGTCCTAACAATCTCCATATGATGGAAATAACATGGAAACTGACTGTTACCAGCTTGTAACAGCAAAAGACCAGCCTGTCTGTAAAATAACACTACAGTATATTATGTTTTAGATAAATTAATTCATCCACGCTACCCAAATGCTTACTCCATATTGCTATAGTAATAATTGTACAGATGTTTATGTCAGGGCAATCAATGAAGATTATCACTCTCTTGCGATTTTTCTAGAGAATGGGCCACCAAGGGTGTGTGAGTTTATAAAGATATTTGCAGTGAGTCATTACTGAGATATTCAAACATATAAAGAAGCACAAATTTAACTAACTGCATATGCAATTGGTCGGAATAAAAATGGTGGTCATTATACTTTTTGACATATAAACACACGCACATCTACATAGATGTGAAACACTCTTCAATATGGAATTTAATTCCTGGATTTTTGGTTTATGATGGGTGCTATATTTGAATTCAGATTATTTTAAGATAGTTTAGATTGAAAAGTTTGGTAATATTTTAGTTTGAAGGAATTAGAAACTATAGTATTACCAAGATCACAAAATATATTGCTGGAATAAGAATGTTAGAGTCTGTATGGACACCTGAACACTCAAACACATGAAAAATTCACTCTATTAAAACCTTCTTTGCAAAAAACAAAAAAGAATTTAGCTGTCTTTTATATTTTGCAGTTTCTTAGACGAACTCAGATATTTAATCCCCTGCATTAATGTGCACATTCTTACATCAAGGGACAGATTCATCTCAGGAAACTGTCAATTAGATTCCTATCAATTCATTCTGATTAAATTTGCTTGTTGAATTGTTTTTGCAAAAGTATTCAATTTATCTGCTTTAGCTCCCTGAGAGAGAGAAAGTCATGAGAAAGTTTATAGCCATAAAGATAAACATGAGCTAGATATAGATGACACATGATAGAAGTAATTTGCTTTCAGAGTCCATGATCAAATGCTTACAAGCAATTTTTCTGAATTGTATTGCCTTACAGCTGATCATCTATATTTATGTTTTTCAATTAATTTCCTAATGTACTCTAGTTCCCTGAAACATTACCAGATTTGCAGCTATTTTCTCTGTATGGTTATTTGTGAAGGGTGGATCTATTTTGAGCATTCTTTTGAAGAAGGTGAAGCCAAGGGTTGTAAATATCACATATCAAAGGAAAATATAAGATTGCAGTGCACCACTGATTAAAAGCAATGCATTGATTGGCCACAGCCTTTTACTAGTCGATTACATAAACACCTCTTCCTTAGTAAGACAAGCCCATATATGGCACTCAAGTTTTCTCACTTTTATAGCGATTCTTATTGCATATGTGTTAGCAGTTTTTCCTTCACGTAGCAATGCTTTTATTTCTTTCAGAATTATTGGCTAAATTTCTACAATTTAAATCCATCCCTGAATTCTTACTTCCTTCAGGCAAAAAAAAAAGGATTATCAATTTTATGTTTTTGTCAAGCATAAGAAATGCACTATAAAGGCATTGAAACACCTAGTAAGGAACAAGAAACAGGACTTTAGAGCCAATAATAGTATAAACTGTAACTGTTGTTGTTCTGGTCTTTACAACTATTAAACTTTTTTATGCATGAGACTAGGTAAAGTAGAAGTAATAATACAAATAAATAAATATAAAATCATAAAAATAAAAATAATAGAAACATTTACATCCTTTTTTGTGTTTAGACACCCAATTTAAATAACCAGATTTCCTTCAAATATTTATGGCATTTGCCTTCCTATCATAACCACATACATCTATAGATACATCCATACATTCATTTTGATTTTTGAAATGTAATTTCTTGAAGGTTCCCATGAAAATTGGCCAAAATGAGATATTTTTCCATTTCATTTTTATTTCATTTTCTTATTCTTCAGCTTATATTCAGTCCAATTTCTTCTAAAAGAAGATTGGATTGGAATTCACTTTATTAATCTTGTTGCTCAGTATTTACCAATGTCTTTTCACGTGGCCCTTCATGCTTTATGCCGTAGTATATTTGTAACAATGACATACATGTGCTTGTATCACCCATAATTGATGTGCAATTAGAGTGTGATTAATAATTTAACAAGATATTCCAGTTTAAAACTTGCTGACTCTTTTCTGTTGCATAGGGAGTTAGCCTCATAATGTAATTTATCTGTTGGGTTGAGTAGCAGCTGGCTTCAGTGTCATCTTGGGAGGTGACATTCTAATCCTTTTGTGTCAACCTTTACCAGGAAAGAAGCCATGTGCAGGATGTAAAGGTGGCTCCAAGCAGTAAAACCAGATTGATCTGGAAAGTTGCAACCAGTTCTGCAAAGCCAATAAAAGTCATTTGAAAGAATAAGGTTCATGTGCCTAAGGGCTTGTCTATGTTATGATTTAAAGTTAGGTGACATCCCTGCAACCTCTGTTATCTGCTATTTACATATAAACAGGCAAGAAGTTCAAAAAGGAAGAAAGTTTAAATTCAACAGGGAAGAAAAATAAAAGTGTTTAAAGAAAAGGGAAACTCATAAAGGGAGAAAACATGGCAAATATGAAGGAACTACATATTTTTCTAAATTAATATATTTTTTTCCAATAGTTTGTAAAGAGGCAAGGGTAACATAACCCTACTTTTGTGGATTTCCAGGGTAGAATTGGTGATTCCATTCTAAAATTGAGGTTGATTATTTCACGTAGCCACTACACACTGATCAGTGTTTTGGATGGCTGTTAACCAAAGCTTGCTCTTTGATCCTGTAATCATCTTCCAAATGCAGGAAGGTGCTTGAATGACTAAACTTACTCAGTTAGAAAACTATTGGGGCAAACTTAGACAATAACCCAACGGAGGGATGATACTTCTGGGGAAGGGATCAGTGACTGAGATTTTCCAGATCTGATTCTATAATCCATGCAAATGACATTTCATTCTCTTCTATATACTATCATAATTATGTTTTGAGTAATGTGAATTGCTAAAATTATGGAAAAGCACATGATTAAAACTATGCAATTGAGGTAGGCAATATACTATCCTACCTCCCAAATATTTTAGGGATGGCATCAGTACAATTTCATACTTTCACATAAATGTTATATGGAGCTGTATAGTTTCATTTTGATGGCTATCAACGGGGAAATGCTATCATAAGCTTCCATTGGGTGAACATTGGACATTTATGCAAAAAAACCTCTATTTTCATCAGTCACAGATCTGCACATTTTGGGCAAGTCATCATCTTTCAGCTTTTCAGTTTCTAGTCTCTAAAACAGACATGACATACCTTGTGGGGATTATTATGCAAACAAATAAAAGCAAGGCTTATTCTTTGATGGTGCTCTATAAAAGACTAATGATATCTTTCTATCAATAAAAACCAGTTGACAACATTTCATCACTCCCTAAGAACTCAGATAAAGATTATAAAGGTAAAAGGTAGTGTGTAATATTTTCTGGCTTCTGTATTCTATGAAAAGTTAATTTTAGGACTGCTGAGCCCAATTTCTTACCCTAACCCTAACCCTAAACCAGTGAAGTACTTCGAATATGTGTATAAGCATCCAGTTTCCTCAGAGTATTCTAAACATCTAAAACATTTAGAAATAAAAATAGGTACAAAAATGTGTGTGGCTCATATTCTTAAATAATTTTATGCGATTTTGATTTCCAAAATCAGAGCATGGCTATCTCTCTATTGCACCAGTTTGATGGAATTCTCAACTTAAAACATGTCCATTATATAAAGATAAATTATCTATTATAGAAAACAAATATAACTGCAAGTGTTTGGTGACTAATTGCATATATATATATATATATATATATATATATATATATATATATATGTAGGTCTTGGTGTATTCGGGTCTTGTCCGTGTAAGATTGAGAATACCTTGGCAACGTTTGACGAAATCTCATCCGTCATCTTCAGGCTGGTGTCTTCAGCTTCATTCTCCTGGGAGAAGTGTGTGATAGTGGCTGTTTTTTCCCTTTTAAACTCCAGAGTTGGCTGTGTTGTTACTTCTTGATTGGTTGATGGAGTTGATGTATGCAGATTGGATGGCTTTTCCTGAGACCCTGTGTGGCTGAGGTGCTGGCTGTGTGTCTCTCAGCCTTTTGTGTTGTAACGACCTGGGTAATGGGCTGTGTGATGACCTTCTGAGTTCTATTGTTGTGACGTCCTGGGTGTGGTGCTGTAATCTCCTGGGTCATTGTCTGTGTTGCAACCTCCTGATGTTTTGTGTTGTGATCTCCTGAGTTCTGTGATGTAGTGTCCTGGGTGGAAGGCTGTGATGTGTCATTCTGGGCCTTGGTTTGGCTCCGAGTTTGAGGTCTGGCTATGTGTTTATAGCGTGTGTCAGTTTGCTTAGTTTGGGGGTTGGAGGGGGGTGTAGCAGCTGGTGTTGCAGCCATGGTCTAGTTTCTGGATGGTGGTTGCCTTTCATCTGTGGCGTGGGCTTGGGTTTGAGTCTGGTGAAGGAGATTGGTGGTGGCATCCTATGTTATTTTGGGTCCGGTGTTGGTGGCTGGGACTCGTTTGTTGACCAGGGCTAGTTTCCAGATGTCTGGTAGGGGGAGTATCATCCCGTTTATTCATGTTATGGGGTGTTTCTCTATTTCGATGGCTTCCCTAATTATTCTTTTGTTGAAGTGTTCAGTATTGGAGATAAGTTTGGATCCCTCAAAATCAATTTCATGTCCTGTGGCTTTAAGGTGCTGGAAAAGGGAGGAGGTTTTTCTTCTTTTCTGACTGTTCTTGTGTTCTGCATGTGCATTTATTCTCCTGTTGGTTTGTCCAATGTATGTGGCTGGGCAAATTTTGCATGGTATTTTGTAAACTCCTTGGTTTTCTAGCTGGATCTTGTCTTTGGGGTTTCTTAAGATGTTGGCTATTTTTGGTCAGTGCCAAAGGCTGTCCTGATGTTGTGCTTGTGGAGAATTTTGCTGATTTTATCTGTGGTGCCTTTGATGTAAGGGGGAGGGCGATGCCATTGTCCTGTTCTGTGTCTTGGTTTTGGGGAGTCTCCCTTGGATTAGGTTGGTGATTGTGCTTCTTTGGAATCCATTGGACATTAATACGTTAGTGAGGGTGTGTAATTCTGTTTTCAAGTGGTCTTTGTCAGCTAGGCGTTTGGTTCTGGAGATGAGGGTCTTGGCTACGGAGTTGATCTGTGCAGGGTGGTGATGGGATTGTGCATTTAAGTAGCGGTTAGTGTGTGTCTTTTTCTGGTAGATGGTGTGTCCTAGGGAGCCGTTGGGTTTTTGTAAATAAGGACGCCCAGGAACGGAAGTTGATTGTTGGTTTCTGTTTCCATGGTAAATTGTATTTTGGGGTGTAGGCTGTTGAGATGTGTGAGGAAGTTGTCCAGTTTTTCTTTCCGTGGCCAAATTACGAAAGTGTCATCTACATATCTAAGCCAGAGTTTGGGTTTGTATTCAGATTTGTCTAGAGCATTGGTTTCAAAATGTTCCATGTATAGGTTAGCGATGACGGGTGAGAGGGGTGATCCCATAGGTGCTCCTTCTATCTGTTTATATCTTTGTCCATTGTGGATGAAGTATGTGTTGGAAAGGCAATGGTTGGTCAGATCTAGGATGTGCTTAGGGGGGTTGTATTTGTTTTGGATAGCTGTCAAGGCTTCTTTAATAGGTACTTGAGTGAATATATATATATATATATATATATATATATATATATATATATTCAAAATGAGACAAACTGATATGGTCTTAATGATGCAGTGCCTATGTTAGCGAAGTTTACATAGTCTGAGAAATCAGCTAAATCAGATCTCAGTGGCTTTCATCTCAGATCACATTTCTGTAACCTTCACCTCAGCCAGTGTCACAAAAAGATTCCAACTTAAAGCATGCAAAATACACAGAGAGCCTGAAGTTGTGATACTGTGTAAGATACTATGTATCTTAAATTTTGTCTAAAAATTTTAAACAAGACTGAGATACAGAGTTAACGTTCTGGCTTCTTTCTCTCACTTCCTCCAGCACCTGATCATTTTTTCCAGGTTTATCGGTAATTTCATCACAGTTACAACTGCTGGAAAGGCTACTGCCTTCTACTGGCATAAAAGTGTGAAATGAAATTGCTTCATTCCCTATAATTTGCATCTGAGCATGCATTTGTGAGGAGACAATGCTGGAATTGGTAAAAATGAACAAATAAGATTATATTTAGGCCAAAACAATTGTTATCAAATTCTATAGCAAACATTATCTGAGGAATAAGAATAGAGTGATAAGTAATGGCTGACACGTCCATAGTTTTGCTTCACTCATGCTTTTGCTATCTCAGTACTATTTAGTTTAGAGAAAATACACACACACACACAAACACAATGTTAGACCTTTTCCTGTTTCCTGTTGGGTTTGTTTTGATTAGTTCGGTCATTCAGTTCACTTGAATCCAAACCCATTCCATTTCCCTTTCATTCTTCTTGTCCACTTTTATTTAAATTATTTCCTTTTTTTGTGTGCGCAAAAGTAACTTTCTGCAGACTAAAAATTATTTAGCCCTAATCTGCAGATCACCCTGTTCATGCAGGAATGCCCAAAGCAGCTTTTTGTACAGGCAATTCTTATGCTAGATTTTATTCAACATACAGAGAAGAAACAGAGCTTCAGTGTTTATTTTATTATTGCATGAATAGCTATTAGATCACGCATATGTTAGTATCTAAGTCTTGATGCATGTGCTCTGACACATAAATTAGTCTTCTGAAAGTTCCAAAAGACTATTGTTTACTCAATATACTCACATGGTTGTCTTTCCAATAGATGCTACAGTACAGTATATCAAAGTTTAGATGTCTTGTTATTAACATACAAAATATAAGCCGTGTAATGCGACACATGATGTAAGACAATATACCTTTCCATCCATAAAATCATCCCTGAACTAAGATTTACAAAGTTTTAATATAATAAGAATAAGAATAATCTTTATTGTCATTGTACATATATACAACAAAATTGATTTTGTTCCTGCTGGGGCTATCCATAACAAAAATACAGTACAATATGAATAATATAGAAAATGCTCCTTATACAAGTAATTAGGGAGAAACCAGTCATATGTGTCCATGTATGTGTGGAGTGATTGTAGTTGTATTTAAGAGTCTGACAGTCCATGGATAAAAGCTGTTTTTAAACCTGTTTGTCTGGCTGGCTATACTTCTGTGTCTTCTGCCCAATGGTAAAAGTGAGAAAAGACACTGATCAGGATGTGAATCATCCCTCAGTATCTTCCTCACTCTGCTGAAACAACAAGACCTGGTGATGTCATCCAGTGGTGTTAGGGGGCAACCAATGGTTTTTTGTGCCGAATTTATCACTCTCTGTAGTGCCTTCCTCTCCGCAACTGTTGAACTAGCATACCATACTGTTATACAGTATGTAAGGGTATTTTCTATCACGGACCAATAGAAAGAGCTCATCAGATAAATAAGGAAATATGATTAAAAAAGCATGTCTTTGAATATTACAATGAGAGTGGGGGATTTAAAATAGAGATAGAAATAAGAGGGTAATAATATACATATACGTGTGTGTGTGTGTGTGTGTGTGTTCATGTATATAAAGATATATAAAGATATATGGAAGAACAAGAGGCAGGTTTGGAAAATGAAGGGCGGAAGTATAAGGTATGTGTAAACAATATGAAATAATGAAAATGAAATGTAATAATTGTGAGTAATAATAATTAAGTTTATTTCTATTAAAATATATGATACCCAGGTATCACACCATTCACATATTGATATGTATAAAGAATATAAAATAAAAAACTTGATAGCAAAAAAAAAGAGGTCATCAGCTGTAGTTCCACCTGATTTTTCCTCAGGACTCTAAGGAAATGAAGTCTCTGTTGAGCCTTCCTAAAATCACCAGGGACATGTTGTAATTCCCGGTGAGGTCTTGACTAATAAGCACTCCCAAGAATTTAAAGGAGGAAACCCTCTCCACATGGCCCTCCTCAATATACAGTGGAGCAAGTTCCTCTATTTTCCATTACACATTATTAGCACTAGTCATCAATGCTTTTTTAAAAATATTTTCAGTCAGTGGTCAATTTTCCTTAACTGAAGTCAGATTTGTGCTATTTATAGGCACTGAGAACAGAACCCTTTCAATCCTGTTACTTTATATTTGTAAGAAAACAGTTTATCCATTAAGCTATCTCGTTCAAAGTAAACTGAATCTTTCCCAGAAATTAAGTGATTAATAATTTAAATATAAATACATTATACTTCAATACAGGTGGACACAAGATGGGTTTATATGTATCTTCTCCATATATTGAAGATGCAGAAAGAAATATATATAGATGTTCCCTTTTACTAAGTTGTGCTATTGATCCATATAGCTAAATATTTTCTACATCCACTAAAAGTAGCTCTCCAGGTTTCAGATAGTAATCTTTCTAGCAATGCAAGGATCAAATCTGAGATATTTATATGTAAAGAAAGTAAGTTTACAATTAAAACACTTATCAAAATTGTAAAAAGAAATAAATTGCAAAATAAAAAAAATATTTGATTTCTATTGCTACTCATAGTTGTTAATACAGCCAGGAAATGGTCCCTCAACACATTCAGGCCTCAGGCCTAGGCAGATAATGAAGCCTTCACAATCTTGCAAAAGGCCAATTGGGTTGGAGTCATCCAGATATCTGAATAAAGTATATTCCATAGAGAGATAGCAGACAAGGCATGCCTCCTGGTTCCCAGTTAATCAACTACATTTTTTAATATGAGGAAAGCCATCTTTACTGTTTTCATTTCATTTTAAGTTGCTATTAGAGTATTAATCCCAAAATAAATAAATGAGAATCAACCTTAATGTGAGTGGGTTTCGAAAAGACAAATGCAATTTTACATGCACAAATAAAATTTTAGTTTGCAACCTCCCATTCTTTGCAAAAATAGTTCCACTTTATCTGCACTGGTCAGATCCCTCCCCAGACCCCCTCCGCAGCCCTATCCCTTTAATACTGCATCCAAATCTGAGCCCAACACTTTAAAAAAGATTCAGAGAAACAGATGCAGAACTTGCAGCAAAGAATGTCAGCAGACTGAAATCTTTTTTCTGTGATGACAGCTTTAGGGAATTGAGTATGTTTAGTCTTGAAAATTAATTAGAAATCCATCTCTTTCAGCTTGTCCTGAAAGAACCTCATCTATGAAATATAGGTAATCCTCAACTTACTACCAAAACTGAGCTCAAATTTCAGTTGCTAAGCAAAACAGTCATTAAGTGAATTTTTCCCCATTTTGCAATCTTTCTGGCCATAGTTGTTAAGTTGTTAAGAATCACTGCAGTTGCTAAGTTATTAACATGATTGTTAAGAGAATCTATGCCTTTCTAGGTATAGGGGTAGGATTATGTGGAAAAGCCAGCATTTGTGGCTTTTCCACATAACCCAGCATTTATGATATAGTACATTGCCTCATTATGTTTCAATAAATGAGCTTCCTGGTTCCTGGAGTAGCTCCTGGATGCAATTTCACAAGATAACTCTAGATCCATGATGGTGAACCTATGGCACACCTGCCACAGGTGGCACACAGACCCATTTGTGCAGGCACATGAGCCCCAGCCAAACTTGCCTGCAATGCTCATGTGCACACCTCTCAGCTGATTTTTGGCCCGTTTGAGGCCTTTTACGCCCTCCCAGAGGCTCGAGAGAAGCCTCTGCGCCTCGGGAGGCCAAAAAACGGGCCTTCTGGAAATACCAGAAGTTGCCGTTTTCAGCGTCTGGAGGGCCTCTGAAGCCCAGGGAGGCTGTTTTCACCCTCCCGGGGGTGAGAGAAACCTCTGCAACCTTTGGAGGCTGAAAATCATCTGGAAGGTGCACGCATGCACAGTGCAGATAAGGGGGGGTTGCACACGTATGCACGGGGGGTACATTGTATTGTGGGTGCCAGCACGCATGCATGTGCATGTTTTCGGTACAAAAAGGTTTGCCATCACTGCTTTAGATCATGAAAAAGAGGGCTATGCCAACACTCAAGCTGTCTGAATCCCCAGTTCCAGCAAAAGGAAATCAAGGAGCTTGTTGAAGTTGCCTAACTAAAAAGCAACTATTGATAGAGTTCCCTTGCCTTCTTTCCATAGACTTTTGGAGGCTCTACTTCCATTACAGAATGATGACCAGTACTCTTTCTTCCCCCATCCCTACCTCTACCAATTTTATTTGATCTACAAGCTGCTTTCTCCTCTCTCTCTCCCTCTCCCTCCTTCCCTCCCTCTGTGTGGGTTGCCCTCTTCGTCTCTCTCTCCCTCCCTCCCTCTCTCTCTCTCAAAGAAAATGGCATTTTTCTGCATTGATCTTGTTCTTTGCCCTATCAATTGCAAAATTCTTACATCAATAGCCACAGGGATTAGCAATTAGTAATTTCTCAGTATTATTTAAATGTTATTTCCCCACTCATCGCTATTTTCTTCCTCAGTGCCATTTCTCATTTACTATCATTTTCCCCATTTATTGCTTTTGTAAATTTTATTTAAAAAATCTTCTCATTTCTTTTTCTTCAACACTGATATTTTTATTTTAAAGGCTAATTCCACATTGGATGTTATTTCCCAAATGATTACTGTTTCCTCTTTCATGTCTTTCTCCATTGATACGTTTTCAGAATGTTGTTTCTCAATGAAATCCAGGCTCTTTTTCTGAAGCTTCTGTGGTTGCATTTTTGAGCTAGTATTTCCTCTGGGATGCAGTTGATCTATCCCATTCCCATTTCAAATGCTGGTTTCAATGTATGCTGTAATACAAACATTTATAAAGATTTGGAACTTCTTCCTACCTTATCATCTGAATATTTCGAAGGGCCTTGGTGGTGCAGGCTGTTAATAGCCTAGCACTTAGCTCCAGCTGCCTGTAATTATTGCAGGCTCGAATCCCACCAGGCTCAAGGTTGACTCAGCCTTCCATCCTCTCGGGGTAGGTAAAGTGAGGACCCAAGATTGTTGGGGGCAATAAGCTGACTTTGTAAAAATGCCGCTTAGTAATAAGCAGGCATATACAATGGAATGAAGGCTATTGCTGAGCGCATTGGGTTGTATCCCAAAAACTGTAAGCCGCCCTGAGTCTCCGGAGAAGGGTGGGATATAAATATGAATAAAAATAAAATAAAAATAAATAAATATTTGATGAACAAAATATATGAGCTCCCTCTAGGTGCTGGAGAGAAATAGAAGGTGTTGAATTATATCAAACACAATTTTTTTTGATTGGTGTAAAAATATTGGCTAGTTGGATACTTGCCTGTCGCGAAAATGCATCACCAAAAATGGACTGAATAAAGTACACATTAACAATATTGATTGCATTAATTTATATGTATAGGCACTAAATTTGGAAGCATAAATATCATTTGAAACAGAAAAGCAAGAAATTGCAGTGAAGACTGTGACCAGGTCATCCATGTTCCTACTTCTTCTATCTGCAAATTTCAAAGCGTTGTATCTCCTTTATTATGGCTATTTTACGTGTAAACTAAACTGAGATAATTGAACACATATCTTCAAAGAAGAAGGCTATCTTCTATTAATCATACAAAACAAAAAAGTCCTCATTAAATCAAGTTACATGGCCATATTGTTCCCATTTTAATTTTTTTTAATTTTTCTATTACTTATTTATTTTTATCCTGCCTTTATTTTTTTTATAAATAACTTGAGGCAAAGAATATATATATTATATTTTATATTGTAATATTTTCATTAAGAAGATAAACAAATTTAGTAAGTTTGAAAGCAGATTCAATGGAAATTAAACTGGACCCTCATATTTAGTAACCTGTTTTACCTGTTGTTTGTTAAAGAAAGAAAGCTTTTCACTTAAAAAAAAACCAAGATTAGGCACAAAGTTTATTTTTTGACCTGTCTTCTTCGATTTAGTTGGAATTGATGTTATGCTTTTCTTAATTTTATAATTTAATATCTTATTTATTTTTCCTTATAATATTTTATATTATTTCAGTTTACTGTCCTTAGGATATACTGTTCGAAGTTTAGTTACCATTTTATATTTTGCATTTAAAGAACAGCTATTGGTTTAATGTATGTCTCTGCATTTTCCAGAGCAGGAGACAATCTAATAGTGATATCCTTCACCATTACTACTCAGTTTTTATTACAAGATGACCTTCACAGAGAGCTTTTCAGAGGGCAGTCAGGAGGTATGCTCACTACACAATATCTTTATTAGATGTTTCTATAAATCTATCTTTCTCTTTCTCCAGTTCAGTAATTCAGGTCTCCAGATACCATAGAAACCTCTGTCACTGCAAACTTTGCTCTGTGCTTGCACAGTTTTGGGCAATAGGGCATGTAACACACTTTTTTAATCAGCTAAGATGTAGAAAATCAATTTTAATGTCCGTCTATGAAAATGCATAGTGAAGCAGAAGGTTATTATATATCATCTTCCTTTCTGATATCTTAACAATAGTGCTAAAGAAAAATCTCTCTTGGTTTTGAATCATTAGTTAATCTAACAGTGTTAATTAGAAGGTATTGTTTGCATACACACACGAACACAAATATTTTTTTCTTATACTTCTTCAAAAGAAACATTAAGAGAGAAGAAGTAGGAGAACTAATCTTGCTTTAGAAAGATCAGCTCTAGATGGAAGATATTTGATATGCTACATAAGGCAACATGTAAAAGTTTTAACTACTATTTCTCTTCTCTTACTTTTGGGGAAAAAAGGAACAATTGTTTTGTTTTGTTTTGTTTTATAAGCAACTAATATTCATCCTCCCTAATAATATCACTCTGAAAAACTGTTACATTTATGGAGGCAGAAGAGATAAAATAATAGTTCATTGTGTCTTCAAAAATAATTTTAAAATACAGTATAACTATATTGTAAATCCTCTACGATGTTTAAATGTTTAAGTTCAGTCAGGATCATAACCATTAAAAACGTTTACATCAGATTCATTCCCAGATGACAACTGCTTATGGATACCCTTTTTAGCCTTTTAGCCATTAACTGGTAGCTATAAGAGATGCTTAGTATGGGAATGTATTAAATATGGAATACCTTCTTTTGTGAAGTGCCCGTTACATTTTGTTTTTTAAAAATGATATTATCTTTATAGACAATCCCTGTTTTGCTTGCTTTGACAGCTTAGCATATAATTATTTTATTGATAATTTGCAAACTAGATCTTCTATATATATCAATTGGGATCCAGTGAGTAAAGGGTTGGACTATGATAGAGGAGATCTAAGTTCAGATCTCCACTAAGCTATAAAACTCACTGGCTGACTTTGAACTACTGCACCTCACACAATGGTTGTAAAGATAAAATTGGGTTGGGCCGAGAATTTGGCATGTTATCTTGAAGCATTTATAAGAATGTTGAGATATAAACATATTTAAAAAAAAATAACAGCAATAGCTTATGCAAGCTGACAAAGGACAACAGCAGCTTTATGTCTCACCACATTGTTACTGCTACTTTAAATGTTAATTACTTTTTTAAACTGTTGTTCCAATCTTTAATGTTTTAATTATTTATTGTCTTTTCTTGTTAGGATTGTTATTGTTTCTTCTATTGAAAGCAAGTTGCTCTTATTGCTTTAATAGAATATCAATTCATAGTAACCTAGCCAAATAATAATTAATAAGCCAAGGGGAATGTTTATGGCTTTCAGCCAGGTAACTACAGTAATCACTAGAAAATTTGATAGATCACATTCCTTCATTGCTGATCAACAAATGCTCAGTCACAGGCTGTCAACAGGTGAAGTATTTTTACTTTGAGATTTGATTATAGAATTAATACTTTTTTTTAAATTACATTTATATGCCGCCCTTCTCCGAAGACTCAGGGCGGCTTACAATTTTTGGGATACAATCCAGTGTGCTCAGCAATAGCCTTCATTCCATTGTATATGCCTGCTTATTACTAAGCGGCATTTTTACAAGGTCAGCTAATTGCCCCCAACAATCTTGGGTCCTCAATTTACCTACCCCGACTTTGCTTTAGCATGAGTACCATGCAGTATACAAAAGGTGTTGTGTGAATAATACAGACAGTAGCAATTTACTATAGACTGAATTACTATAGTATGGACGAGAGTGTTCAGTCCAAAACCTAATCTGCATTATATTCTACAAATAATGTGCCATTGTTTCACTTTGCTACAAAATCCTTTAACTAGGAAGATAACAAATAATATGTATCAAATGATGTAATAAATCTAAATCAATGGTGATGAGAATTTATTTATTATTTATTTTATTTGACTTGTATGCCGCCACTCTCTGAAAGGACTCGGGGCGGCTCACAGATAAAAACATAGAACAATAAATAATTTTAAAAAGATTAAACCTAACAAGCCAAATCCAACAGAAAAAACCCAATTAAAATCCCACCCTCCCCCACAGGAGGTCAGTCCAGCCCAGCCTGTAAGAACAACCAGGTTTTTAGATCGCGCTGGAAAGAGGAAGATCGGGGGCCAGCCGGAGCTCAATGGGTAGTTGATTCCATAAGACGGGAGCTGCTACAGAATAGGCCCTTCCCTGGGGCACCTCCAGCTGACATTGTCGTGTGGACGGCACCCCGAGGAGTCCCAGCCTGTGGGCTCGCACAGGGCGATCGGTATTTGATGTCGGCAAGAGATGCTCCCGCAAATACCCTGGACCCAAGCCATGAAGGACTTTGAATGAGGATGATGAGGATATATGATGATACTTCCTTGGACTGATTACTGAATGTCTCATAGTATATGGTTATAAAATAAAACAAATTTCATAATATTAAAATTATTTTCCATTAAATTCAAGAATATAAAATTATTAACAAAGTTGCTTAGCTGACATTTTGAAATTTATTTAAAAATTAATGAAGATATTAATTAATGAAACCCATTATAGGACAGCTATAGAAAAGACTTGTCCATAGAATCATTGCAAGACAAACTTTCTTCATCTCTGAGCAATTTAACCTGGAGGCAGCAAGGGTAGGTAGTAAACACAGAGGAGATAGAAGTTCTCAGCTGTATAGGCATAGAAAGTGTGAAAAATCACTGACTGTTAACATTAAGTATCAGGTTCAAGGGGAAACAACCATTTGTGAGTTGGAAGGGTATCTTTTAAGAGGGAAGAATGTAGTAGGTGGAGCAATGTTGTTAAAGGAACCAAACAGAGATAGAATGAGGATTTTTTTGGAACAGGAGTCTCCAACCTTGGCAAGTTTAAGACTTGTGGACTTCAACTCCCAGAATTCCCCAGTTAGCATAACTGGCTGAGGAATTCTGGGAGTTGAAGTCCACAAGTTTTAAAGTTGCCAAGGTTGGAGAGCCCTGGGTTACAATAACAAAACTAAAAGCCAAATATTAGCTCATCTCCATGTTTTATTTTCTTTTTGCTCTGTTCATAAGAGTACAAATGGAAAGTTATAGTTCAAAACCTGCTCAGGCTTAGATAAATATAATATGGCAGTATCACTATTTATCATTCATTTTAAAAATAGAGTTGTAATGATTTGAATTTACCTTATTTTGGTTTCCACTTTGGCATTGCAAAAAATAAGCATAATAATAAAAATAATATATTCCTTTCACTGATATACAGTATATCATCATCCCAAAGGTGCTTTTTCAAGAGGCAACTGACTTTCTGGTTTTTCTTGAAGACATTTCACTTCTCATCCAAGAAACTTCTTGAGCTCTGACTGAATATGTAATATGATATTTCAATATAATTTAATATAATATGAAATTTCAGTCAGAGTTGAAGAAACTTCTTGGATGAGAAGCAAAATGTATTCAAGAAAACCAGGAAGTCTAGCTGCCTCTTGAAAAAGCACCTTTGAGACAACTATGACCTGGATGACTGAGAATCTCCATAGACACAGCACATCATTGTATTTCATTGTTTTCTGTTTTAGAGATTTCATAAAAATTAATGTGCTATGTTGGTTGACTTGAAAAGAAAATCATTTCTATTAACCTTCTATCCTTCCAAAGTCAGTAAAATGAGAACCCAGATTGTTGGGGGCAATATGCTTATATTTGTAAACTGCTCAGAGTGCTGTAAAGTAGCAGTTAGCAACTTGTTAGTCCAGTGGGAGGGGAAAGGGGAAATGAGCCATGCAAATGATGGGCTGGCATGCTTGTGGGGCCTAGTTCTGAATGAGTTAGGGGCCTGGGAATTGGAGATCCCTTCTGTAATGCACTGTGGACCGGTATATAAGTGCTATTGCTATTATGTCAATTATGTTCAAGGAAAAACATTATCATGCCCTACTTTAATTCATTGTATAGCTACATGGTATATAGGTATTAAAATAACTATGCAGTCCTTGACCATTCATTTACCAATCATTTGAAGTAACAATGGTGCTGAAAAAAGGGACTTATAACCATTACAGCATCCCTGCAGACACACAATCAGAGTTGGTGTGATTGGCAACCAGCTTGTATATACAATTGTTGAAGCTCCCCAGGGTCATGTAATCACCATTCGTAATCTTTCCAGGGGGCTTCTGATAAACAAAATCATGGGCACTTAACAACCATATGATTTGCTTACAACCTTGGCAAAAGATGCAATTTAGTAAATGGAATCATATGCAATATCATACCTAAGCTTCCTAAAAAGTTTAAGGTCAGAGTTTTCTAATGATATTCTATCCCATTTTGCTATATTTTGTTACAAAATGAGCTTTCTGAATAAAATAAATTGCAAATTTGGTTTTATTTAATTTTTCTACTTCAGACCCATACAGAGGTGGAGGAAAGCCAAATTTAGCAAAGATTTCATGTGAGCAACTTACATGTGCATCTCAGCTGAAGAGCAATAGGTCTCCTGAAACATTTAAATTAAACAAATGTTGGTGTGATTGATTGTTTCCAGTACAGCCCATCTGCTCACAAGATTTAACAAATTATTCTGTGACATAAGCAGAATAACGTAATATTAAATGTAATGTTTCTGTAGCATTCATGGAGTGAAAGGTTTGCATGGATATATACCCACATGAGAAATATTTCAACATATGAGACATATAAGAATTTGGGAGAAATGGAATAAATTATTAAAACATTGTAGTCTTTAATAATTTTTATACCAGAAAGAAACTCATACTTAGCCAACTGCTAAATAAAGCTTGTTAGCCTTTTTAAAAGAATATTCCAGATTTAAAAACAGACAATGTTGTAAATAACAGAAGGCCGTATACACCATCGTACATGAATTTTATCTGAGACCAATTCGTATTTTACTGAGATAATCTTGCTTTTAACATTGTTGTAGCTAGTCATAAATTACTTCTAAACAACACAAAAATGCTATATTGTTGCAGTATATAGTTCTGCCCAAGTGCCAAAAGTTTTATATTGCAGTAATTCCCAGAACAGTGAGTTACTAGATCTTATTCCATGTTTATAAAAATTTTAATGATTTTTAGAAATACTTATCTCTAGATTTGTGGTTGAACAATCTAAATTTCTAATCTGTGGGATTTGAAGACTATCATAAACTTTTAACTGATGGACAACTTCATGGATTTTCCACTTGTATTAGGATGATGATGATGATGATGATGATGATGATGATGATGATGATGATGATAGTATGATGACAATGACAATAAGAATGGTCATAATGATTTCATTGCAGCTTTGCACCACAAATTCTATCCTTTTTCCATAGAGGGGTTGCATCATGACATTATACTATTGCTTTTATTATATATCTCCCTCGCATATATTCCATTGCACTAACCCTTTCATAATTTCTCCTAGCAACTCTTGTGTGCTACTTTAACTGGATATAAATAATATGGCTTAGTTGTAACTAAAACCCAGAAGAATGTGCAAATGCAGCAGAGCAAGTAATGGGAAGCAATAAGCCCAAAAGGAAAGGAATACAAGAATATAAGAATTATATAATCATTTGGAGGAAGATACCAATTGACTTGAGTACCACTACAGTTATGCTTGGAAAACTTTTTTTTTATTTTCAGATACAACCATTTAGTATTATTCATTGCTTTGAACAATATAATATAAAACTAATGTGCTTGTCTTGAGGAACTTTACTTATAAAAACCAGACAATCAGATAAATCCAATACTAGACAATCTACAAGTCAGGATTCCCTTTTATGTAACTCATATCCTTGATTGAAAGGTATCATGCCATGTTCTGGCTTAGCTTTTTATGTGCCATATTTCATCAACAGGTGTTGTATGCATTATTTCTCACACATGCAAAAAGGAGTCCAGTAAAACTCTTAACAGAAACAGTAATGTCAGTGTGTTTTGCCCTACTGCATATATAAATATTAAATACTTGGCTAATAAAATATTGCTTGGCTGCTAGAAATATTGAAAACATGCAACCTTTAGTTGATAGCTGGGCAATATTATTTAAATGCAAAAACAAAATAAAAAATGTGCTACAACCCAGGTCAGTAAGTACTTTAGGAATAAAATAAATAAATAATCTTTTTAGTTTGATGCACATGCTTTAGTCAATGCTATATTTTATATGAGTATTGTGTAGAGTTTATATTGTAATGTCAAGAGAAATGTGAGCGAAGTGTTAAGGTATATCTTCCTATAGTTTGCCAGGATTAATCCAGTCCAAAACTTTTATGTGAAGCATTTAATAAAGCTTTCCCCACTTGATACTATTGAGATATGATAGGAACAATATTCAATAAAAGAACAAGTCAAATGGAGAACTGGATGGAGAATTCTGGAAGTTATATTCTTAAGGGCATAAACATAAAGAGCTGTACGCACCATGCCATCCATGATTAGTCTGTGAACTGTCATTTAAAGAAACATTGTATACTTTGTGTAAATGTAGATTGGTTTCAAAGAGAACAAGGATTTACTATGGCAACTGTCAGTGGTGGGATTCAAAAAATTTTTACTACCGGTTCTGTGGGTGTGGCTTGGTGGGCGTGGGAGGGGAAGGATACTGTAAAATCTCCAGTCAGAGATGGTATTTGCCAGTTCTCCAAACTACTCAAAATTTCTGCTACCAAAATTTCTGCTAAAATTTCTCCAGAACTGGTCAGAACCTGCTGAATACCACCTCTGGCAACTGTCAAGTAATATGGAAAGTAATATGACTAATATACCTAATATATGGCTAGGTTTCAGTAGCTTTATTAGTGACATGAAAGAAAATTGTATTTTCCAACTTGCTAGTCTGTGGCATGAAAAATAGCCCCTGCAAATATGCTGTGTACATTTACAATGTATACTTGTCTGTTATATTTAGGGTAAAAACAAAAATTAGTTTATTCTTTCTGTGACTGGGTACCTAGAATTAACACATAGCAAGTGTCCAGTAATTCACAAATTGTTTACACAATCTACTGTAGTGTCTGATTTTTTTAAATGAATGTTTTCAATAATAATTCAAAACAGAAATTTTCAGCATGGATTAGAACACTTTTTCCAACTTGATTTGTTCTAGATCAAACTCCTATGTCCCGTGCCCCTAAATCAGAAAGGAAATTGAGACAAATTGATTTAACCTTTTGCAAACATTCTGAGCAGGATGTTGTTAGAAAGGAATTAGAGCTAAAGCTGAACTTCAAATAAACATATAAAACTGTCAGTAATTTATCCAGCTTATATTTCTAATGAGAATGATTTTTCAAAGCATATCTCTTTTCCAGATCTATTGTCTGAGATATTTTTGATGGTCTTGCCAAAGATTTTTCTTTACACAAATGTGTCTGCCACTGAGTTATGGCATTGCCCTGTCCATTACATTCAGCATCCATTTACTATATTTATTGAGACAATAGAAAGTATTGATATTCAAAATATCTTTCTTCTACATTGCTGAGAGACAAACACTTCATTCCTGAAATGGAACATCTCCCATTTCTCATGGCTTGAGTTTGTAAAGAATTCCCCTGACTAGTATTCATCTTTCACATCTAAAATAAAATTTTAGTCAGTCTGCATATATTACTCATTATTAAACAAGACTTACTTTATTTAAATCCTTTATCTTTCTGTTGATTTTTGCAGAGGACAAACTGAATTAAACAGTTTTGTCAGCACGACAGGAACTGGACTGAGCAAATATTCTGAAATTTGTACCTTTTTATTTAACCAGGAAATACATACATTAAAAATAATTATATACTTTATTGCCTTCTTCTTAGATTTCCAAAATTCACTATTTTAGGAAAATAAGTCAGCAAAAGGAAACTTCTGTAGCCATAGAAAGACTAATTTTCTGGCAAGTTTGTCAGTACAAACCTCATATTGACAAGATTGATTTAGAACAGAGGTGTCAAACTGGCAGCCTACAGACCAGATGCATCACATGCAGGCCATACCCACCCAAGCTCCAGAAATTGGGAAATGTCACATAACATCATGTGACAGCAACATGACGCCATGAGTTTGACACCCATGATTTAGAATTTCACACCTGAAAGAGAAACTGTTCTATTACTTAATAACCTGTTTGTATCTTCTCTTTTTCCTTGTCCAAAGTTAAAATTGCCTTATGATATTACTGTTGTTCTCCAAAAGGAGGACTAATATTTATGTACCATTCATTTTTCATCCATTCAAACAATGTATTTACTACCTCATTCCAGTATTACTACACAGTATACCACCGATGGCAAACCTATGGCACGCGTGCCACAGGTGGCATGCAGAGCCATTTGTGCCGGCACATGAGGCACAGGCAAAATTCCCTCACTGTACATGTGCCCACCTCACAGCTGATTTTCGGCTAGTTTGGGGCCTTTTTCGGCCTCCCAAACCTGAGGAAAGCCTCTGCAGGCTGAAAAATAGGCCTGTTTCATCACTTTTTGTGTTTCCGAAATACCGGAAGTGACGAAACAGGCCTATTTTTCAGGCTGCAGAGGCTTTTCCTTGAAAAAGGCCTCAAACAGGCCGAAAATCAGCTGGGAGGCGCAGTGCAGGTAAGGGGACAGGGGATTGCGTGCGCATGTGCAGGGGATGTGGGGGAGCACGTGCATTGCCTTCTGTGTGCTGGCACGCAAGCACGCATGCACAAGCACGCACACAATTTTTGGCACAGGAGCCCAAAAAGTTTAGCCACCACTGCAGTATACAATGTAATTTTAATACAGAAATACTTGAATTAATGCAAGTTGTCAGTATGGCTGAATTCTTCCCCTCCCAATCCCATAGTGACAAATGGCATGAAGATATAAAAAACAGGATCCAAATTTGGCACAGTGAGTTAGGCCTAGGGAGACAGAAAAAGAAAAGGATGGACCATCTCCACATAAAAAGAATTAGAGCAGTCTAATCAAGAGATGATAGTTCATTTTATCTGGGACTATCCTTAACTACAACTCAGAAAGAGCAGCCTGCCCACAATGCAGCAGCTTGCTTGCTGAGTGGTGCCAGCTGGTTAGAAGAATAATCCTTATATTGTACAAGCTGCTGTGCTTCCAGTTCTCTTTGGGGGCCAATTCGGAATGCAGGTGGTTATCCATAAAGCCTTTTATGACATGGGTATTTGTTACTTTTCTCCAGGTAGAATCTGTTAGATTTGCATGAAGAGTCAGACGCGGAGTGCTTCAGTGAAGAGTTTATTAGTGACTACAGCTCATAACAGACCCGATTTGTCTGGGCTGCGGCTGCTACTTATAGCCAGCAGCCGTAGTTGCCAGCCAATCAGAGTGCAGGGTTTTCCCACACTTTTTAAACCAATCACATTTGACATTTTACAAGAACTATTCAAACTAAACCAATGACGTTGAAACCTACATACATAACACCCCTCCCCACTAGGTTCAGTCCATAACAAACCCCAACCTATCTAATGTATTCTTTTAAATAGGTGGGTCTCTTACGTGTACGTTGAGACCTTCGTGGTTCAGAAGTTTTAGTGTTCTCACCCACTGAGAGAGGAAATGTGTCTGTTGACATTTCCCTATTCGGGCTTCCAGTGACAGAAGACCCTGTTTGGACTCATTAACTTTTATCACATGTTCCTACCTCAGAGGGCAACCATGGCTGAACCATTGCACAGATCACTTGATAAAAAGTCTGTTTGGGTCTGGGGAAGGAAGGAACAATCAGCATTTAAAGTATTAAAAGACTAATCACGTCTGATGCTGTACTGATACAGTTCTCTGAGAATTTGCCTGTTGTACTGACTTGTGATGCATCCCCTTTTGGAGTGGTGGGGGGGTTTGAGCCACAGGCTTCCCAGTGGGAGAGAAGCCCCTATTGCATTTTACTCTCGCACTTTGACCAAGGTAGAGAGGAATTACAGCCAATTGGACAAGGAGGCATTGGCAATTGTTGCTGCTGTTAAGAAATTTCATGAATATCTGTATGGGAGAACATTTACCATTGTTACAGATCACAAACCTTTGTGGTAGGAGACAAACCTACACCTACTATCCTGTCACCAAGAATGCTGAGGTGGACTGAATTTCTTGCTGCTTATTCATACAAACTTATCCACAAGCCTGGCAAGGACATTGGACATGCTGATGCACTGAGTCGTTGCCCACTTCCTTGCCACAAGGAGGACTTTGAACCTGAAACACACACCTTTTTCCTAGAAACTGTTGCCAAGCTTCCAGTGAATGCTGCTGAAATTGCCAGAGAGACTGCCAAAGACACTTTATTGGCTCCTATTATAGGCTGGATTAAGAAAGGTTGGCCTCTTCAAGATCTACCTCACCTGGCTCAACCTTTTAAGTCCAGGCAAACTGAATTATCTGTATTAAGAGGATGTATTTTGTGGGGTAACAGGGTGGTTATTCCTGCAAAACTGCAAAAGAGATTTTGGAAATGTTACATGAGGGTCATCCAGGTATTGTCAGAATGAAGGGATTGGCCAGGAGTTATGTATGGTGGCCAGGTATTGACAAAATGGTTGAAAACCGGGTTGCATCTTGTCCCAACTGTCAGATAGTCAGGCCTGCCCCACCTCTCACCCCCACACAGGAATGGGAATGTCCTAGGGGCCCGTGGTCCAGGATTCACATTGATTTTGCTGGCCCTACCAGAGGGCACACCTTTCTTATTATAGTAGATGCATATTCCAAATGGCTAGAGGTAATTCCTATGGCATCCACCACAACTGATGCTGTCATCAAGCAGCTCAAAAACTTTTGTAACCCACAGGTTACCTGATGTTCTTGTCTCTGACAATGGCCCTCAATTTACATCCAACCTTTTTGAATCCTATTTAGCACAACAGGGTATCAGACATGCCCTCACTGCCCCTGGGCACCCTTCGGCTAACGGCCAGGTTGAACGCATGGTACATTTTACCAAGGAGAAGCTTCAGCAACTGGGTCCTGGGGACATCACTGAGAAAGTTGAAAAACTTCTTAGTGTTCAGCACATCACTCCTAACCCATCAACTAACTTATCCCCAGCAGAGTTGTGGATGGGTAGGAAACTTAGGTCTCCCCTTGACCACCTTCATCCCACTTACGCACCCAACGCACCACCAGATTCCACTAGCAAAGTTTGCACGTTCAGTGTGGGTGATTCTGTTTATGCTAAGAACCTTATGGGTGAACCTTTGTGGATTCCTGCTGAGATAACTCAAATCACAGGCCCTCGTTCTTACAGGGTGCAAACAGAGGATGGACTCCTCTGGAGCAGGCACATTGATCAACTTAGATCCAGGTTCTCTCAGGAACATTGCACTTGTTCCTCTCTAGTTCCCTCACCTGATGTCAATTCTAGGGGGGAAGGGGAGGAACAGGAGGAAAATCAGCAAGCAAGAATCCACCCCATGTGTAAGAGCCATTATGACAGGAACCATTCCAAAACCTGTCACAATGCCAAATTCCATCCTTAGAAGTGGAAGATTGTACATCACTACCTGACTTGGGTGCTGACATTGGGTTGGAGATGGGTTGGGAGGAGAGACCAGATTCTAACAATCAAACAGGGTCTTCTTTCACAGGAAGTCCCAGTGGGAAATGTCAGCAGACACATTTCCTCTCACTGGGTGAGAACGTTAAAACTTCTGAACCACGAAGGTCTCAACGTACACGTAAGAGCCCCACCTATTTAAAGGAATACATTAGATAGGTTGGGGTTTGGTATGGACTGAACCTAGTGGGGAGGGGTGTTATGTATGTAGGTTTGAATGTTATTGGTTTATTTGAACTGTTCTTGTAAAATGTTAAATGGTATTGGTTTAAATAGTGCGGGAAGAAACCCTGCACTCCTATTGGCTGGCAACTACGGCTGCAGGCTATAAGTAGCAGCCGTAGCCCAGCCAAGTTGGGTCCATTCGAGCTGTAGTCACTAAATAAACTCTTCACTGAAGCTCTTCGCGTCTGACTCTTCATGCAAACTTAACAGATGCCATGCTTGTCAATCATGTAGCCCAAGAACTCAACCTTGTCAGTTCTAAGAGTGCATTTTTCTTCCTTGACTTTTAACCCCGCTTTCTTGAATCTGGTAAGGACTTCTCTGGGTCTCTCTTGTAACTGAGTGTCATTTTCAGCAGAGATTAACACATCATCAAAGTAAGGCACTACCCCTGGCAGTCCTTGAAGCATTCTTTCCATAAGGCTTTGGAAAATGCCTGGTGCCACGCTTACTCCAAACTGTAACCTTTTACATTTGAAGGCACCTCTATGAGTCACAATGGTTTGGGCCTCTGCAGTGGCATCATCAACTGTTAGTTGTTGATATGCCTGGGCCAGATCCAATTTGGCAAAGACTGTACCCCTGCCAAGTGAATGTAATAAATGATGCACCACTGGAACTGGATATGCGCTCTGCTGCAGTGCATGGTTCAGTGTCCCCTTATAGTCCCCACAGATTCTTACTGACCCATCAGTCTTGACTGGTGTGACTATGGGTGTCTCCCATCTGGAGTGGTCAGTGGGCTCTAAAACTCCTTGAGCTATTAGTTTATCTAATTGTGCATCAATTTTTTCCTTTAAGGCAAATGGGACCCTTCTGGGCTTTAAACGAATTCGGGGCACCTTGGGATCTAGGTTGAAAGTGATAGGGGTCCCCATATACTTGCCCAATCCGTCGCTGAAGACCTCTGGAAACTCAGACTTCAAGGCCTCCTCCCATTCAGTGTTGCTCACGTGATTGATGCCAGTCACCTTGATGCCTAGTGGATTGAACCACTCAAGTCCCAGCAAGCTTGGGAGATCCTTGTCCACGATGGTCAGTGACAAATGTTTGGTGTGGCCTTTGAACTTCACGTTGAATTCTCTTGTTCCAACTACTGGAATCTTGTTCCCTTGGTAGTCTTTAAGAGTCAGTGCTTGCTTCTGGAAATGCTTCTTCTGAATGTTGGGAAGTAGCCTGCGAATAGTGTCCCATGACACCATAGATAAATAGAAGCCTGAGTCCACTTCCATTTGGCAAGGCCTTCCTTCAATTAGTACCTTCACATGTACTTTTCTGCTTCTTAAGGGAGGAGAATGACCAATAGTGACTGTTTGATGAGTTTCATTCTTTCCATATTTTCTCACTGAAGTTGTTATGCTTGAATTCTTTGTCAGGAAACTTCTTTCTGCTTGGTGGAGTTCTGGATGATTTGCAGACTCTTGCTAGGTGTCCTCTTTTTCACAACAGGCAGATGGTATCAAAAACTTGCATTCAGTTGCTCTGTAATTCTTGCCTCTTTCTTCCAAGGTCATTCTGAGTCTATCAGTCTGGGTTGTTGTTGATTTTCTTCATGGCTGCTGCTGAGGACTTGGTAGCTTCCACTGAAGAAGCTTCTTCTATGGCCTCCTTAAGCGTGAACTTAGGTTTCATTAATAATTTGCTCTGCAAAACCTTGTCTTTTAGGCCTAGAACAAATCGATCGCGCATGGCCTCTTCAAAGTTGATAAACTCACATGCACCCCCAATGTCCCTTAAACTTGCCACGAAGTCATTAACATTTTCACTTTCCCCTTGATCCCGATGGTAGAATTCGTGTCTCTTAATGAGACACGATACTTGTGGCGTGTAATGGGCTCTTAATAACTTTTCTAAGTCAGGCCAGTCCATTACCTTCACATCTGCAGCTCCTGCCAATGCCTTCGCCATCTTGAAAACGGCCGGACCATAGTGGGTGAGAAAGACCGCCCTCTTCCGCTTGTCGGAAATGTCGGTGAGATTGTTTCCCTCCAAATACATTTGGAAACGATCTGCATACGAGTCCCAGTCTTCTGCCGTCAGATCAAACGGGGCTGGGGGGTGTTCAGAGCAGCCATCTCTCTCAGCTTGTTGTCTTCTCTTCGGGAAGGATCCCACCTTCGTCGCCAGTGTTAGATTTGCATGAAGAGTCAGACGCGGAGTGCTTCAATGAAGAGTTTATTAGTGACTACAGCTCATAACAGACCCAATTTGGCTGGTCTGCGCTGCTACTTATAGCCAGCAGCCACAGTTGCTGGCCAATCAGAGTGCAGGGTTTTCCCGCACTTTTTAAACCAATCATATTTGACATTTTACAAGAACTATTCAAACTAAACCAATGACATTCAAACCTACATACATAACAGAATCTGTATGCCACACATACTGTAGTAGGTAAAACAGGTTGCTATAGTGTAGGTCAAGGGGGTTGAGGCCTGGAGGATGACTTTTTTTTTTAGTGGCAGCTTCTCATTCTAGAAAGAGCTTGACTCCTGAGGTCAGGTAAGTTAACTTTCATCCTGAGGAAGTTAGGGAAACTGTCTCTTGGTAGACAGTTTTAATTTTATATTTTGTCATATGACATGGCATGGTTCAATACTGTGTTAAACTGCTACTGGAACATTGGTCTGGCAGTTTCTCAGTCTGTTGTTGAGGCGAGAAAAAGGAAAATGCTTTACCAGCTGCTGGCTGGCCGTAGCTTGTCAGTAGTGCTGCTAGAGTAGTGAAGCTGCCGGGATCTGTTTCTCCTTTCAGCTTCATTGCTGTTGCTTTGGTGAAATCCAAGCCTGCCTCTTCTATACCATCAGCTGCCTGTTGATCTGACATTTCCTCAGCTTCAAATTTTTCCTTTATGCTGTCCCGTCTTCCTGCTTCACACCCCCCACACTCTGGTGGTCTCAGCATTTTCTTTTTATAATTGGAACCCAGGTGGGGTGCAATAATCTTCAGACTGCCTGAAAGGAAGAAAACAAAGAGAAGGAAGAACCCCAGCTGGCCACTGCATATGGACTTTCTTTCCATATGTAGAAAGCCAAGGGCTGCATACACATCATTGTAATAATATACAAGATTTGTTAGGAAAGTCACTTTACAAGAAAGCCTAAGTAGGATTCAATCTTCTGCCACTATATAAACTCCCTCCCACCAATATTAGTGTATCAGGAAGACAGATTCCAATTTTCACCCTTCCTTCCCAGTCTAAGTAGAACCGGAAAAAGAAAATAAGAGTCTTCATCAGGGGGAGAAAGTTATATTCTCTTTCATGCATTCCAGTGGTAGGATTCAAATTCTTTTACTAGTAGTGGGCATGGCTAGGTGGGTGTGTCAGGGGAAGGATACTGTAAAATCTCCAGGCAGAGGTGGTATTTTCCGGTTCTCTGAACTACTCAAAATTTCCGCTACCAGTTCTCCAGAACTGGTCAGAACCTGCTGAATACCACCTCTGATACATTCCACATATTCCAGAATCTTCAACTCTTAAATTAATTTATATATGTAAGTAATAGCTGTGCAATTAATAATTCAATATCTGTCTCACAAGAATGTATTATTTTAGATTATTTATTTATTTATTTCATATGGTGTAACAGAATACAGCATTAACTATTGTTTTTATTTTTGTACTCATGCTGCTTCTTGGTGACCTTTGTGGGATACAGCAGCCAAACTGTGTAGACTATTTAGCCATGACAAAATCATTGTCCTGGTATATCATGAGGATGCTAACTTACATTGTACCTCATTATTTTAGATGCATTCTACAAATAGATTAAAATAGAAATGTGAATTTTGTAAACTTAACATTGAGCAACATCTAATAATCTCTTCCCAATTATCCCATCCTAATTGCTAGTACATTGATGGAACAATGGTAATCACTGAAAAAAAATATTTTTTTTACCATTCAACCTTTGGCCACAAACAAGAGAACAGCTCAATCTGCAACATTTAAATGGTCATGAGGACACATAATCATAATCATGTGGCCACATGTGAAAAAATGTGTACAAAAAAAAGACTTATAAGAATTGAGTGCTTCCAGCTTCATGTGACAGGAGATGAGAAAATGGTTATGAATGAATAGTCCACTGATGCATTAACGTAAAATAGTCTTGAGACTTTTTACATAAAATGCATGCTAAACACTGTTATCAAAAAATCAGTAATGTTTCAACTGAAATTAATATATTTAAACTTCTAAGGCTCACCACATATTGCAGAATCTTCAACTCTCACCCTAATCGAATCGATATAATTCTGGGATTTATTGTTGATGTGATTAATTATTTCTACTGGTATTCAGGTTGTTCTGATAAATATAAACAGTGGGGGTGGGGCTTGTACGCATAACTCCAGCTTCTGGTTTACTCTGAATTTAAGCCAAAGACCAAATAAAAAAAACTAATCCACTTCACCATCAGACCCTCTGGGGATTCATAATTGAATTATGAATGTTTGTTTTCAATTGAAACTAGTTATTCAGGTTTTCAACTTAGGAGCAATTTGAGAAAGGAATGAGAGAATATTCAGGGAGGAATACTGCATGTTAGCTAAAAATTATGAGAAAACGTGCAAGGAAGAATACAAGAAAACATCAAATACTATTATAATCTCTAATGTACGTAATTGATAGTTATAAACTCATTCATCATTTTTATATTATGTAGTGGCTTACAACTGTTGTCAGATAACTTTAGTTTAAAGTTATCCAAACAATCCATTTTATTTATATTGCATGGTCATTGGAAAGAGAACAGTTATGTTCTTTCCAAGTATGCCTGAAACGTATTACTGGCTACTTAAAAAAAATTGTAAAATCAATATGTCAATGATAGAAATGATTTCCATACAAAAGATACCATTTTCAGTTTTCTAAGGACTAAAAATGACTCCTCTGATATCCCAGAAATCTGAAGTTAATTAGTGTGCAGAGTTAGATAGCTTGATTGATTATGTCCCATCAAAAAGTTGTTTTTGTCTCTTAGTGAATAAATTTTCTTCAATGCAATCTATCCCCAACTTGTTCTTTCAAGTCTCCCAGTGGTGCACTCATAACCACTGTAATAAAATCCATCCACCTTACTGTTGGTTGTCCTCGTCTTCTCTTCTTCGTTCTCCTTTTCCTACCATTTTGAGCCTTTTCCAGAGAGCTAAAACACGTGTCCAAAATAGATAATTTGCATCTGGAGCTAGACAAATAAATGATTTAATTCAATACACAATTGTTTTCTTTGAATATATACAAATGTATTTTAAAAATCCTTATTTGAGGATATTTTTTTGAATAATACGCTAAATGTATTTCATCTAATTTGGAGTGTCAGAAGGAAGCCCTTGAGTATAAATATTTCTTATGATGATTTCTAGTTTTGATTGTGTTCATACTGTTGCTCCTATTGCAATGTTTGAAACTACTATTACTATATTCTATATTACTATACTAGTGCTGAGTATCATAATCATATCATCATAATTATGATAATTGTGATATCAGATACCCAAAAAGCAAATCAGACTGAAATTTCTTACAACTAAAAAGAATATAGTTGGAATTCCATTCATTCTCCTGAAACTGGTCTAGCTCAGCTTGACATTATTGTACCTAGTTACTATACTGTATACTGGCTACAACTTCTTTGTTAATATGGTCCTTGTTTAGTAGCCATGGCCATAGTCTGCAAACAAATCATACACACTGTTTTTCCTTGAGAATCTGGTGTAAGAAGATGAAAGCTGTGATCCAAACTCTTTGAGCACTTCATCTAGGTAAGGAAAAAAATATGTTCCAAAATGAATGACATGGAGTCTAAACAGTATGATCCTATTGGTGTACAGTTTAAAGTTTATTGTGATCTTAGTGCATGCAGGGGTTTGAAGCAGGGGTCTTCAAACTTGACAGCTTTAAGACTTGTGGGCTTCAACTCCCAGAATTCCTCTTCCAGTCATGATAGATCAGGGATTCTGGGAGTTGAAGTCCACAAGTCTTAAACTTGCCAAGTTTGAAGACTCTTGCTATAAAGTGAAAGTTCTTTTCTTCAGTTCCACCCTCCCGCAATTTCCCTCAATACCAGAAAAGGTCTTCAAACCTAATGGCTATTTTATTTCTAATACATATGTGTATCTTTTTTATTGCACACTGCTAAAGAAAAGATGTTTTTATAAAATAAAAGGGTCTGTCAATGTTTGAACTCACATATGTGAATCTATTATTACTTAGGTTCTGACTGAATGTAAGGCAAGTGTAAGTTCCTATCCTAATTTTTTCTACCTTCATGTTCTTTTTAATTATATTCTTCCATTTATATCCTTAACATGTTCATATCCAATTATTTATCATATTGAGTACATCTGTAGGGGACCAATTACAGAAACATGTGTTTGTAGAGGCCTTTGACAAACAAAATATGACCACCCTAACCCATATTTCTTAGTATAACTATGTAGTTTCTTCAAACTTGAGACCCTAAAACCACATGAAAAGAAAAATCATTCCAGAAATGTTAACAAATGTAATCCTTGAATGTCCATGTTTTGCAGATGCAATCTTTGTTGGAAAGGAAACCAAGAATACTGAACATTCTGAGATTAAAAAATAGATCTACAGAGGACACTATAGCCATCACTCTTCACACTGCTCTGACTCATCTAGAACAGTGGGGGCGCTATGTGAGGATGCTTTTTGTGGATTTTAGTTCTGCGTTTAACACAATTCTTCCACATAGACTAGTATCTAAACTTCTGGACCTTGGGCTTTCTAATTCAATCTGCCTTTGGATTATGGATTTCCTGTCTGGCCGCTCACAGAGGATCAGTTTAGGTAATCATACCTCTTCAGCCCTTATTCTTAACACTGGTACACCACAGGGTCGCGTGTTGAGTCCCTTACTCTATACTCTTTATGTGCATGACTGCATTCCCACTCATGCTAGTAATACTATTGCTAAATTTGCAGATGATACAACAGTGGTGGGACTTATCTCCAGGGGGGATGACTCTGCCTACCGAGATGAGGTGGACCGTTTACTTTCGTGGTGTGAAGACAATAACTTGGTCCTCAACACCAATAAGACCAAGGAGCTTATAGTGGATTATAAAAGGAACAGATCAAACATCCAGCCCTTGCTTATCAATGGAGACCGAGTGGAGCAAGTGACCAGTTTTAAGTTTCTGAGTGTTACCCTAAAAGACAACCTGGGGTGCCCACTTTGCAGCCCTAGTCAAAAGGGCACAGTAGAGATTATACTACCTGAGACTTCTCAGAAAACAACAACTGAATGAAAAACTGCTGGTGACCTTCTACCGCTGCACCATAGAGAGCATTTTAACATACTGCACCTCTGTATGGTTTGCCAATTGCACAGGGGCAGATAGGAAAGCACTCCAGAGGATTAATGTCATTGCCCAGAAGATCATTGGTTGCCCTCTCCCTTCTTTGGAAGAGCTTTATAGCTCCCACTTCCTTAAGAAAGTTCAAAATATTCTCAAAGATCCATCTCATCCTGGGAACCCTTTTTTTAAACTATTACAATCTGGCAGACAGTACAGAATAATAAAAACAAGGACAAATAGGCTGAAAAACAGCTTCTATCCCAGGGCAATAGCTCTTTTGAATTATACTGTATAGTGTTGGTGTGGTGTTGTGGGTTTCTGGTTCAATGTGTGAAGGGTGAAGGATGTGTGTTTGTGTTTATTTTCATGTTCATGGTCATGGTCATGGTCATGATGTGCACTGAAGATGGTGTTTGATTTCGTTGTACGAGGTGCAATGACAATAAACTAAACTAAACTAAACAAATATAAATATGTTATGAGACATGGTCAAGAAAAGTGAGTGATAGCAGTTTAGGACAGATCTCCCAGCTTATACCATCATGTACAAGAGCCAATCACAATTCCTAGAAGACAGAAATATGTGACATTGTCAATCCATCCAGTTAGCAAATGCTATAAACTGGTTGTACATAAAAAGTAGTGTTATCCATCTTGCACTGATTCAAATTATGGTGTCTGTTTTGCACACTATGCATCAATTCCCTGAAATCAAACCCTTTCACAGCAATAGGCTACTGCAACCTGTAGTGAAATAGCTCCCTTTACCTAATCACTGGTCACTGTCTTCCATTGTTTGTTTTTACAAGTTTATCAGTTGAATACTGAATGGTTGGGAGAGGAGGCATTGAATTGGGGCATATTTTTGATGATACAGTACAAGGATAGATCTCTTTTGTTTTCAAATATGTAAAACTGACTTTACATTGTTAAACAAGTGACTGGAAAAATGGCAAAACAAGATTTTTTTTCCTTTTATCATTTTACTCATCCAGAATCGGTAAAGAAATGGAGGAATCCATCAGATCGGGTTCTAGGGAACCCAGCCCAGCCAGAACATCACTATAACCAAAGCAAAGGAAGATGCTTAAAACCTGATGGGGATTTCAAAAGCCAAGCTAATTTCCAATCAGTTTCCACATGGCAGACAAACAGTTGAAGACTGACCTGCAAAATATACCCTTAATCACAAATTTTATGAGTGGAACTTATCTTGAATAATGCCAGATTTAAACTCTGAAATCTGCTGAGGTCTGTCAGGTAGGAATGGAAATGCTTTAGCAATACCTTTGAAGACAAAAGAGCCATCAACAGTTGGCTTTCAGGTGAAAATCACAGTATTAAGCAAGTCCAGGCCAGCAAGCCAGCCTTTTTCCTTTGTCCTCTAAATAATGTTATTGCATACAATATTTCTCATTTCAATCCTTTTCTTTCAGATTTATTTGTTTATTTTACCTATTTCCAGAGGCAGAAAACATTGTTTGCATATTTATTTATGAGATGCATCATCTATTCTTTAGTTAATAGCTCTTGTGATAACATTAGATATTTTATCTAGCTGGGCTTCATTATATTCTACAACTGGGTATAGTACTTAGTCTTAGTAGAAGCCATGACATTGGGGAAAAAAATTGCATAATGTTTCAACATTTTGAAAAATATGGTATATTGGTGTAACTTTGAATGATGCCCTTCAAAGTCTCACGTTGTATGAAAGTATCACTGTTCCTTTCAGTCCCTGCATCTGATCCCCTGCATAAAATTACTTACAAAATATCTATTATTTAGCCTTGTTGGCTACTATATTTAATCACTATTTAGTATCATGATTCATATTTAGCATAATGATTCAGTAAAGCTAACAAATACTATGGCATTTTCCAAAATTAATGTGACTGCTATTATGTTTGCTATTGTTAGTTAATGCTTTGCAGTGTCAGAAATTCTCACCCCTAATGAATATCTTGAAGTAAATTACAATTGACTGATATTTCTGTATGGATCAACAGCCTGCCAAGGAGTTATTCTGGAAATAATTAAATCCATGTGTGACCTAAGAATAGAATATCTGTCTTCCAATTCTCATCTATAAACTAATTTTCAGAATGATATGCATGGTTTTGAACTTAGGATAGAAATTTGGATATCACCAGATTATGCCTTTGGTCCAAACTACAACAAACAGGAATGAATGAGCAACTCTAATCAAAGAAATGTATTCATCATAATCAGATATGCTATGCAAGATTTTTGTTGAAAATAGAAGCACTGTTACTTTTGCATATAAGAAGTGCATAAGTACACTCTAGTAGATTATCACTTTGTCATACTATAGTGCAGGGATCTTCAAACTTGACAGCTTTAAGACTTGTGGACTTCAACTCCCAGAATTCCTCCTTCAATCATGTTAGCTCAGGAATTCTGGGAGTTGAAGTCCACAAGTCTTAAACTTGCCAAGTTTGAAGACCCTTGCTATAGTGTGCTGTCACTGTTTCTAAAGTCTGAATATTTCCTTCATTTAAAAATATATATAAGGATATTATTTTACTCAGATTCAAATATTTATAGACAGCAAATCTCATAGACAAGCATAAATATTATTACTATTTGCAGAGTCCTTAGTGCTCTTTAAGTTTGGCTATTTTCTTACAGATGCTTTATTATCAAACTAGGCAACATTATCAGTGCTAGTAGGAAGTGGTTTTTTTTCTCAATTTATGTACCAGTAACCTTGTCAGCAGTGGTGGGATTCAAATTTTTTTACTTCTGGTTCTGTGGGCGTAGCTTGGTGAGAATGGCAGGGGAAGGATACTGTAAAATCTCCAGTCAGAGGTGGTATTTGCTGGTTCTCCAAACTATTCAAAATTTCCACTACCAGTTCTCCAGAACTGGTCAGAACCTGCTGAATACCACCTCTGCTTGTAAATGGTTTTGATGGTTCTTTGGGCTGTTGTTTACTGTTGGCTTATTTGTCTGAGTTGGTGATTCCTTGAATGGGATAATGTCAGGGGTGGGATTCAAATTTCTTAACCAGTTCTGTGGGCGTGGCCTAATTTGTAGGTGTGGCTTGATGGTCATGTGACTGGTTGGGCATGGCTTGTATGTAAATATTATAAATATTTGTATAAATATTGATTTTTTTATAAATTCAATAAAATCAGGCAAAGCAGGCAGGCAGATTGTGTTGCTCGCAGAATCAGATTTACTCACAGATCTACCTTTCTGCAATCTGCTGTGAGTCTGCACTGAAAAATAGAAGCTTCAGTCCTAAGGAAGGTTCAGCTCTGCTTTTAGATTAGCTAGAAAGCAAGAAATCCAACGATTTCCTGCTTTCTAGCTATTCTAAATCTCGTGGCACAGCAGAACAGCTGATGGTCGGTGTTATGTATGTAGGTTTCAATGTCATTGGTTTAGTTTGAACTGTTCTTGTAAAATGTTAGAAATGATTGGTTTAAAAAGTGCGGGAAAACCCTGCACTCTGATTGGTTGGCAACTGTGGCTGCTGGCTATAAGTAGCAGCCGCAGCCCAGCCAAAACGGGTTCGTTCTGAGCTGTAGTCACTAATAAACAAAGAGCTTGAAGCACTCCGCGTCTGTCTCTTCATGCAAACTTAACAGTCGGGGGCCGGGGGAAAGGAAAAATAGCAACTTACCAAACGCAGGCAAGTTCAATGGCATGCATGCCAGGTAAGGAGTGAGTGGGCAGGGAGGGGAGGGGAGGGAGGGGAGTGACCAGCCAGTGGCGCGATTTGCCGGTTCTCCGAACTGGACAGAATCATAACAACCGGTTTATAGAACTGGTCTGACCAAGTAGAATCCCACCCTGGATAATGTTTGCTTCTTGCTTATTGGTCTAAAATTAATCTGGTGTTAACCTCTGCTGACCTGACTGTTGATTGCTGGTGAGGAGGTGTTTTGGTCTTTTTGTTTTCTTTTAGGCATTTTATTGCCTTTTTTGAATGGTATGTAAATGTTTGTTTCTATGTGCCTGTTGATGGCTGGTTTGTCTGTGTGTCAGGCTTCCAGGAATTCTCTAGAATGTTTGTGGGTTTGGCTTGGTCCAGGATGATCATAGTTTCCCAGTTGAATTTATGGTTAAACCTGTTTGTGTGTTGTGAAATTAGGAAGTTTTCTAACTGCGAATTGATGTTCATGGACGCATCTGCTAGTCTTCTGTCTGTTTATCTCTCCTATATAATGGCTGTTGCAATTCTTACACTGTATGTTGTAGATGACTCCTGTTTTTTTCTTCTGGGGCTGTTGGATCTTTTGGTTTACTTAGGATATTGTTAAGGGCTTTAGTTTGCTTGTGTGTTATGGTGATGCCATGTGCTTGTAACAGTATGTGATGGTTTCTGAGATGTTTTTGATGGGTAGCAGTGTTATCACTTTTTCATGCCTTATGTTGATTATCCTATCAGGCATTATTACTATTTATTCAATTTATATGGCTGCCCTGTTTACCTAAGCAACTCTGAGTGGCTCACAACAGGAGAAACTATCAAATGAAACAAATAATATTTATGATATTAAAATGCACATATGCCCTGTTTTCAAGAGACACTTAAAATGGGCCAGAATCTGGATAGTTTGTTTTAGCTGAGCATTTATGAATAAAGGGGACATGATGGCTCAGCGGTTAAAGTCTGAGGTAAAGCTGAGCTTGTCAGCTGGAAAGTGTGAGTTCCCATTATTTCCCCCAGTTCTTGCCAACCTAGCAGTTCAAAAGTGGGCAAATGCAAGTAAATAAATAGGTACCCCTTAAGATCATACTGGTCACATGATCAAGGTAGTGAGATGAGTACAGCCCTCTAGAGTCACATACAACTGAATAGCAGAGCCCTTTCCATTTAGCTTTTTAGGAATGAAACTTCATGAAAGCGTTCTGACTGTGGATATAGGAATGAGGGCTGGGAAGAGTAACAATCTTCCAACTATCTCCATTAGGGGGGTCCCGCAGGGGTCGGTCCTCTCGCCCCTCCTGTTCAACATCTATATGAAGCTGCTGGGCGAGATCATCTGAGGTTTTGGGGTGAGGTATCATCAGTATGCTGATGATACCCAGTTATACATCTCCACCCCAAACCAAATCAGTGATGCCCTCTCTGTGATGTCCCATTGTTTGGATGCAGTACGGATCTGGATGGGCAGGAACAGACTACAGCTCAATCCGGCCAAGACTGAGTGGCTGTGCGTACAGGCATCTCGCTCCAGTGAGTATATTCCACCTTTGGCCATAAGGGGAGAGGTGTTACCCCCTGTGGATAGGGCGCGGAACCTGGGGGTTCTCCTGGACTCATGGCTCAGTTTGGAGGAGCAGATGGGAGCCGTGGCCAGGGGGGGCCTTTGCCCAGGTTCGGCTGGTTCACCAGCTCCGCCCTTACCTGGATCAAGATGCCTTTCGCATGGTCACTCATGCACTTGTTACGTCCTGACTCGACTACTGCAATGCTCTCTATGTAGGACTGCCCTTGCATACCATCCGGAGGCTCCAGCTGGTGCAGAATGTGGCCGCGCGGGTTGTGATGGGAGTCTCCCGATACTCCCATGTTAAGCCCCTCCTGCGCGAGCTGCATTGGTTACTGGTTGCCCTCCAGGTGCGATTCAAGGTTTTGACATTAACATTCAAAGTCCTTCATGGCATGGGTCCGGGGTACTTGTGGGAACGTCTCCTGCCGATATCAAATACCGGTCGCCCTGTGTGAGCACATAGGTTGGGACTCCTCGGGTTGCCATCCGCATGACAATGTCAGTTTGCGGTGACCCGGGGAAGGGCCTATTCTGCATCGGCCCCCTTTATGGAACCAGCTACCCGTTGAGCTCCGGCTGGCTCCCGATCTCTCCTCTTTCCGGCGCGATCTAAAAACCTGGTTGTTTTTACAGGCTGGGCTGGACTGATCTCCTAGGGGAGAGGGTGGGTTTTAAATTTGATTTTAATTCGGTTTTATACTTGTATTTTGGCTTGTTTAGTTTAATTTCTTTTTAACTAATTTATTGTTCTGTGTTTTTAATCTGTGAGCCGCCCCGAGTCCTTTCTGGAGAGTGGCGGCATACAAGTCAAAACAAATAAATAAATTATTGTTCCAGATGGTTCTATAGTCCTTCAGAGATTAAAACTTACACAACTAGAAGAGGAAACAACATTGAAAAAAATCCCTCTACCACCCACAGAATGCCAACATTGTATTAGAAGGAATAAATTTTCTTCAGAAAGCAAATTCTGGTTCCAACCCCTAGTTTACGAGTTTAGAATAATTTATTTGTGTGATTAGAACAGTAAATAACATGTGATAGCACTGTTCTGCTTAAGCAACTGGTACTTTGTATTTATTTAGTGGAAGATTAGATTTTTATCTGCAAAGTCATAGTTCATTGAAGTGGTAATAAGAATAGCTTATTTCTTGTACACATTTGCCTTTTCTTTCAATTGTGACTGGTTAAAGCAGAAAATGACTACACGAAGAATTTTTGTCTAGAACAGGGCTGTCAAACTCATGGCCCATGGGCCAGATGCATCATGTGCTGGCCACCTCCACGCCTGGTTAAGTAAAGGGGAGAAAAGTTACAATATGTCATGTGACAATGCCGTGACAATGTGAGTTTGACACCCTGGTCTAGAACACCTGGAAGGACATGGGTAATTATATAATATAGAAATAAAGAACAAAAATCAAATTAAAATAATTTCTGTAGTTAATATCAGTTCAGAATATCATTTAAGTTTGGCAGAGCCAGCATGCCAAGTTTGGTTATTTTCTTAATAGTATTGTGTGAGGCAGCTTGTTTGGTTAGCTTATTACTTAATATACATGTGAAGCCAGAAATATGGATTAATTGGGTAACTAAGTTAATTGTGTTATATAACCCAATCCTTATATAAACTATAATAGAATAGAGTTAGCATAAAGCACAGCTGAGGATGAAAAGAATTAAAAATGAAGAATGAGGAAGCATGGTTTTAGAAACAATAAAAAAAATCAGTTTTTTGCCAATCCAAATAACATTTCTAATTAGGAGTTTATCTGAGGGAAAAGAGCTTTCCTTAGTGGATGGGTACACTTGAAACATCTGTAACTTGAGTGATTGTCTCTTTCCATTGAAGATGACCAGAAAAAAGATTACTGGATTTGGGTCCACAATTGGTTTGATTAAGATTTGGCCTCCACTTTTTAAAATCTTCTCTCCCTTAAGGTAAGGATGGCCTCATCACATCTATGTTTCCAAAAGTCCCCCAAGAGCCTTGGTGGTGCAGGCTATTAAATGCCTAGCACTTAGTTCCAGCTGCCTGCAATTAGTGCAGGCTCGAATCCCACCAGGCTCAAGGTTGACTCAGCCTTCCATCCTCTCAGGGTAGGTAAATTGAGGACCCAAGATTGTTGGGGGCAATAAGCTGACTTTGTAAAAATGCCGCTTAGTAATAAGCAGGCATATACAATGGAATGAAGGCTATTGCTGAGCGCATTGGGTTGTGCTCCAAACATTGTAAGCCGCCCTGAGTCTCTGGAGAAGGGCAGCATATAAATATGAATTTTAAAAAAAGATAACCCCAACCCTATGCCAGAAGGTCTGATGAACTAGTGAAATAGCTCCATTAGTATTAACATCCTCTAGATGAGGGAGGGAGGGGGAGAGAGAGAGAGAGAGGAAGAGAGTGAGTTTTGTTGTAGGCCACCCAGACTCACTTGCTCATGAGGTAGGCAACTCTATAAATTAGATAAATAAATAAATTTATTTAAGAAAATCCTGAAATCAAAGCAGCTGTGTTGCTACTTCCCAAAAGATATTGCTTTTGGGAAGCAGTATACAATTACAAACTCTTCTTGTAAGCTTGAATGATCAATGTGTATGCCAAAAGTGAAAGGACTATGAAATGTCTGTATATGGGTGTGGCAAAAAGCTTTATGTGGTTTTGAAGAAAGCAAATCAAGGCAAAAACGAATTATAGTAGAAAGATTCTATGGCTCTATTGTATTTGGGAACTGCAGGGCTAATAAGTTACAGTGTATGTTTCAGAGAAAAAAGCAGATACTCATTAAAGAAAGCTGTGTGAAGTCAAACTGAACTGAACTTGCTTTTTGAAAAGTGTCCCCTTCCTGCCTTGAAGCTGTTTTGTATTTCTACTGAGAGAGAAGCTATTTTGGATGCAAACAGTAGCTTCCTTTCTTAGACAAACAGCAACTTGTAAGAGAAAATTTCTTCAGGAAAAAGGCAAAGAATACAATTAAACATTCTCTCCCGTGTCATTACACAACTAATTTAGGTTAAAACAAAAACATACCTTTGATCATTAAATAGACCTATTAAATCCAAAATGTATATATTCACTCAAAGTGATAAAGAGGGAGGGGTTTTTCCCCCACTAAAATTCATTTCATCTATTGTAAGGGGAAAACACTGTCTGAGTAGAAAATTTAAATCCCAAGGTCTTTCAGTGTTCATGTCAAGTGTGATTATGAATCAATTTCATTATTAAGGTTTGGATTCTGTGCATGCTTGCTTGGAACACCTGTGATGAACTGCCTAGCTCAGGGGTGTCAAACTAGATTTCATTGAGGGCCACATCAGAGTTGTATTTGGGGGGCCGGGGTGAGTGTGGCCAGGGTGGGCGTAGCCAGCTCGATATCACATCAGAGGCATTTGTGGTGGCCCAAGCACTCTGCCAGCAAAAATGAAAAGTGAAGGAGGCCCTCGATAAGACAGCACGAGAATACAAGGATCAAGCCAATAAAGAGAGACGAGACCATCAATCATTTAAAGTTGCTGACTACGTTTATCTATCCATGAAATATATAAAATTAAAATTAAATAGTCAAAAACTGGGACCAAAATATGTTGGACCTTTCCAAATTACCAGAGTGATTAACCCCATCACTGTGCAGCTGAAGTTACCAACACAATTAGGGCGAATACATTCTGTGTTCCACGCTAGATTATTGAAACCTGTGGAACACAACAAGATACCCCGGGCTGGGGACCACATTTCACCCGGGGACTCCACTCATGCAGAAACAGATAAAATTCTGGATTCAAGAATACGCAGGAAAGGTCTTTAATATCTAGTAAGGTGGAAAGGGTATCCTGAAACAGAAGCATCCTGGATGAAAGTATCAGACATAAGTGCAAACAGACTATTGAGACATTTTCATTCCAGGTACCCAGATAAGCCCGGACCCCAATAGTACTGACCTATTGGTATATAACTTGTTGCTGTTTTGTAAGCCAGGTCCTGGTAGAGGGGGGCGCCTGTCGCACACACACGACACACATACCAGCCAGCACAGCTCCGGACCACGGAAGAGGTGGACGCACCAGTTTGGGGATTCTGCAGATCAGAGGCGCATCGTCACTGCTGCCCATGCCGGATGACAACATTGGTGGCAACCAAGTGACAGCAACGATCTTGATAGATACATGGATACACAGGGGGGGGGGTGTTTTGTGTAGAATGGGATATTGCAGAGAAGCTGTTGGTGTTAGGGTGGGGGGTTTTGCAATAAGGGTGGTGGTTTAAATAACAAGATAATGAAGCATAGTACTTACTCATAATGAGGTAATAAGTAAGGAGCTCCGGATATTAACTCCGATGATGTAATTGGATAATAAGTGGTTGTAAGGGGAAGTATGCGTAAATACAGAACCATGTTTAAGCTAAGTTAGAGCTGACTTTATTTATTTTGCTTCACTGTTTCCTGGTGTCCTTGCAAGAAAATGATTAAACCAACTTACAAAACTTTGAAAGACTCGGTTTTCTCTTATCGACGCAGCAGACCCAGAGGGCAGTTGAGAATGGGCTTCTGAGCTCCATTTTTGGCTGTAACAGCCTCCTGCTACCCTCTGCCAGCAAAAACAGAGTTCTGGAGGGCCGCATGCAGCCCTCCCAAGTTCTGTTTTCACTGGCAGTGAAGGGCTTCACTGTTTCCAGCTCAGCCCTGTGGGCCAGATCTATGCACCCACAGGCCAGATCCAGGCCCTGAGCCTTGAATTTGACACTCCTGACCTAGCTGATCTTAAGGACTGTAGCAAGACAAAAGAAAAACATGACCATTACAGAAAGGATTCCTAACCTGGAAGAAAATGAAGCATGAGAAAGAGTCTTATATAGGTTGCATGGGAAAAATTACTTTGGAAGGCTTTGAATATTATCTACTAATTTTTCCCAAACTCCAAGTGGCTCTTGTTTTCTGAGCCTGCCAACTTCCATTTTTGAAAGCTTCCATACTTTCTCATCAGAGAAGAATGAGATCCTGCAATCTGAACCTAGAAAATGATTCTGATCTTTGGGATATTCCCTTTTGTCTACAGAATAAGTGGCAGAGATAATATTGCAACAGAGGCAGTAAGTAGAGAGCCAGATTCCAAAATGCCATGGTGCAATTCACTCATATTGGGCCAAGAGCAACCACATAGCTGTTGTGCTCCCTTGAAGCCTGGCAGAAAAATTGGTGGGGAGGATGGCAGTGGTGAAAAAGCAATTCCTTTTGTGTGTGAATTATTCATGGTTACCAGGCTGGAAAAGTTTTCCACAAATGGGACCAAAATGGCATTCACTTTCAACCTTTTGAAAGAAGGAATGGCCATCTGGGTGATATCCCTGACCCACTAAAAATTAGCTGCTTTAAAAGAGTTTCTGAACAATGATTTCAAGAAAAGGTGTGTTCAGTCTTCTACATCCTATACACTTACTCCTTGGTTTATAAAAATAATAATTCCTCCTTAATAGTTCAGGGCTATGCACTTGCTAATCCTGAGTCCATTATGACCATTGTCTCTTATTTCAGACCTGCTGGACTACCTTAAAAAGGTATATAAATTGTTCTAAGTGAAATATTAATATATATTGTTAGTCCATATATGATTTGCCATACACTAAATAAACAGGGTTACCTTTTATTTTGCATTTCTTACATTCAAAATTCCTGTTATTGTGTTAGGTCAAAGTCCTACAGTTATTTTTTAAGTGTTTAAGAATCCATTGTTTAAAATTATAAACATGCATTCATGAAGAATTCATTCCAAAAACAGAATAGAAATGACTAAGTTAGAAGTATGTTGTACCATAAAGATCAATAAATGTAAGCATCCAAAGTCATGATAAAGATTTTCATTAATGTATAAGACCTTATGTGATTGCTATTACTTGTGAGTTATCTAAAATGCAACCCTTGCAAATTCTAGACATCTAGGAGTAATAATAATAAAATGTTCCTCTTTTGTTTCTTAATTCCAGCAAACACTAACATGTATAATAGAAATACTGTAAAGGAAATGCCCTACAATATTTTTGCTCAGATGCAACTTTAATGTTCTTCATTTAAGAATGCTGAAGAATAAACTGGTAAAATTTATATAAAACAGCAGACTTTCTCATGCATATGTGTCACTAAGCCAATATTAGATCTTGGATTTTTTTTTAAATCAGTAAATGTTAAAATGTCTGTTCCTCCAGCCCAGGCCCTCTACCATTTCAAATTTAGTAATCTGGAACAAATTGGTCTGGGAAGTAGATGATATTAAGGTCCACAAATAAAATTTAGCAGTTTTAGGAAAATGATGTTAAACTTTTTTCACATGTATAAATCCACTAGCAATATAATCTTATTTTTTAGGAAGGTATATAATGCTTTTGAAAAGGCCAAATTTATATCAAGGTGAGAGATGTTATTTTTATATGCTGGTACAAAAAGAGAGTGTGCAATTCCATTCCCTGATCTGCTTTCTTTCTTTCCTGTTATTAGCATGTTTGTTTGTTAACTTATTTTACAACTAAAGACATGGAAGTTATTTGTCTATATTTTTAAAAAGTAGTAAAATTTACTGACATTGTGTTGTGCTGATTTTCTATCACCTATTTATCAATGTATTTATACTTTGAGAACAAAAAATAAAGATATTTATTTTTCCTTTTACTTCTTTTTGACTTTTTCTTCATTTTTTTCTTCTAGTTAATATTTCTTTACTCTCCACCATGTTTCCATTTTTCTCTGTCAAGCAGTTTATGTTTTCTTAAATGACAACTTCTTTAATTTCTTTTTTTCTTGTGAAAAAATAATGTAAAACAAAGAACTTCAAAGTAAAAAAAGTGAAGATGATTATTAATTGAATTGACTCCAATTATATCATGGATGGAAGGAAACATTTACAAGTTTCAATGTTAAAAATGTATCCTTACATTTCAACATCTTTCTTTTTGCATTAGCCATATTCAATAAAAAATATGGTTCTGCTTTTACAAGCAATAATGGTGAAGTAGGTAAATTAATTATTATTTTTTTACATCTCGTTTCTCTTCTTTCATTAAGACTGAGCTTTCCTAACAATGATTTCGAGCTACTAACCACATTTTAAAGCAAGAAATACAGCTGGACAGTCTGTATTAACAGCTTCAAACTGTACTTGCAGACATAATGATAAACTGTTACATGAAGCATTTAAAGAGGAATCTGCTCCTGAGAATATGAAAACTCCAAATATAATGTTTCTAACCATAGAAAGACTTTATGAGTGATACTACCCTGTCTGTCTTCCATATTGACTGTTCTGCAACAGGATGAAGAGCGATAAGACCTGAAGGCTCAGTAAAGAAAGATTTAGAACTAAAACGGGAAAATAATGTTATCTGAATCTGGTAAAATTCCATGAATAAGGCATGTTGATTGCATGCTAAAAGCTAGAAGCACCCACTGTATTTAAGCTCACATGCCTTATGTAATTTGTAACACCAGAAGGTAGCATTAAATGTACATTTTTATTTATTAATTTATCAAATTTAGAGACTGCCATCTAACTGGCAACTCATGAAGATTACATGAAGTATTATACCGTGCCAACAGTTAAAATGTAATTACTAATATTATCTTCTCTCTCTCTCTCTCTCTCCCTCCCTCCCTCCCTCCCTCCCTCTCCTTCTCCGTTTCTCTCCCTGTGTGTATGTGTGTGATATGTGTGTATTATGAATGTGCATGAAATGTATATCTTTTGATATGAATGTAAAAATAGATAAACTTTCATATTTCTTGATGTCCTATTGTATGATATTTGCAATCCTTGGGGTTATGGGTAACCTTTTTAAATCATAGAATGTTTAATCATAGAATTAAACATTATTTTCCACTACTTTTAATCACCACCATATATTTTTGGAAAGCAGGAGTTTGTATAAAAGCTGTTTCAGCATAGCTTGAAGAAAGCATTTAAGAAAAAAGATTTCTTTGGGAGTTTTTTCAGTGATTTGTTTCCAGCTCAGTAGTTTCTCCCAGAGTAACTTAATTCTCCAGTGATGTCATACCCATTCAGAATCAGTCCTGCTTACTGGGATCAGCCAATCCTCATTATATTTTTCTTCAAATGGTTCTCCCATAACAGCAGCTTCCCTGACAACAAGGTTTTCACAAAACAGGAAACCAAGTGAGTGAACTCTATGAAGCAAATAATGCTTTACACAAGATTTTTCAGCCAATATATAGGAAACCACATCAGAATTATGCATCTACAAACAGTGGAAGGCCATTAAAATGAGCACAGACCTGCCCTTGAGGTTTGTCTAATGTTTTGCAAAACAGTTCCTTAGTCCTAGATAGTGAGGTGAAATCTGATTAGAAAGCAAGATCACCTCATTCAAAAGAAAGTTGTTTTTCTGTAGATTTTTAATATGGGAAGGAAAAGCCCTGCCTTTTAATAGAGACATGTTTTTACAATTAACATATTTGTAACTTTACTTAACAATGATTAATTCTCAGTCTTTACAACATCATTTAATTAAGGCATATAAAAGATAGAAGTTCTCTGTAACTAAATCTCAAAATAAATATAGCCTTAATGAGGACTTAGAACATTAACTTCTTGAAAAGTGATTCATGGCCAAAAGATGCAGGAATCTAAAGGGGACTTGAAGCCTTAGAAACAAGTAACTACCTAAGCTGGAACTGAATACAATAGACCAGTGATGGCGAACCTTTTTGGCACCTAGTGCCCAAAGCGCACACACGCACATAGCAAAATGCAACGCACGCGTGCCATCGTGCATGTGTGCACGTCCTGCATTCACATGCATGCCACCTTGCATGCACCCTGCCCCATTGTGCATGCGCCAAAAGAGAACCAAAGACCAGCTGGCTGGCGGGAGACACGCTCGCATACGCGGTGGAGCCAAGCTGGGGCAACAGCATATATGCCCATAGAGAGGGCTCTGGGTGCCACCTGTGGCATGCATGCCATAGGTTTGCCATTGCCACCATAGCAATAGACAAAGGTCAAAACCAGTAAAACTTTGGAAAAATTTTACCTAGAAAATGTGATTTATATGTCATGCTATTGCTGAATTTCTATTATGGTAGATCCCATACTTAACATGAGATTTTTTTGTCATAATTCTTATCTAAAAGATAATGTATCTGCCATTTGGCAGGCAAGCCAAAAACTAGAAAGCTCATTATTTCTTGAATTGGCATGTTGATCCATCCAGCCCAGTATTGTCTCATCCGACTGGGAAAAAATTTTCAAGGTCTCAGACAGAATCTATTCCAAACTACATGACTGTTTTTTATTTAACTGGAAATGGCAGGTATTTAAACAGAGATCTTTTACACCTCAGGCATGTGCTTTATCAGTCATGCATGGGAAACAATGTAATTTGGTTGTATATTCTAATATTTTATTTTAACATAATCTGTACTGTCCAAACCAATACCAATTTGGAAAAATACATGGTTTTCCTGCAGTATTCACAACTTTTCTGATGAAGTTCTGACTTCATATTTTTTTAATGTACTGTTGGGCAAAATGAATTCAAAATGCTGGTTTGAAGAACATAGAAAGCACATTGCATTCAAGGAATTGTTTACAAGATGGGAATCATTTTGAAGAAAAAAATAATGTACAGTAGTATATGTATTTAAAGAAATAAGCAAAGAAAATCATACAAATTTCATACATACCTATATTGATATTCATAAAACATTCTTTCTATGGACCTGCCCACGAGGCACTGCTGTCTGATGCAAACAGACAGTTGGTTATTTTGCTGTTGTTATTGTAATTTCTCTGGAATATTATGACCTCACAGATTTGAAAGAACCATTATGCTCTCCTTTGAACAGGCCCTAAAGATCTGGTTTTTCTCCAGGTTAGAGTGAATGGGTTGGTCCTTTGAAGATGTGATTATGTTGAGAAATGTGGGTGTTATCTCTCAACTATCTGTATTGTTGTCTGTACCCTTTTTGTACTTGGTTTTTATTCCTTGCATAACAATCAGAGTCGTCTGGAGTCAGGTAGCCAAATAAATATGATCAGTAAAAATGAATGAATGAATGAAATGGATATGATTACGAAAAACCAGAAATAGAACAAAACTGCAGTTGACAGATTTGTTAAGCTATACTGCTATTTCTGAGCAATGAACCCCTTGATATTTATTAATTTGACTTGTATGCCACCCCCTCTCCGAAAGGACTCGGGGCGGCTCACAGCTAAAACCACACAATAAATTATTTAACTAAAACCGTATTAAACAACCAAGTCAAATTAGCCTAAACCCCCCCAATCTAAAACAGAGTCAGTCCCCCCCACCCTAGGAGGTGAGCACAGCCTGGACTGTCCAAATAGCCAGGTCTTTAAATCATGACGGAAGGTGTGGAGATCGGGGGCCAACCAGAGCCCCAGGGGAAGCTGGTTCCACAAAGTGGGGGCTGCCACAGAATAGGCCTTCCCCCAGGTCACCGCCAAGCGACACTGGGTCACAGACAGCACCCCGAGTAGCCCCTGTCTGTGCGCTTGTACAGGGATATATAGTGAGATAGAAGCCATCACAAAATAATTTTACTTTTTACCAGTTTGAGCAGAAGAAAGCAAGAAAGAAAACTAAGGTGCAAACATCTGTTGCTAGAAAAGTAAAAGTGGGAAGGAGTGGGTTGCATCATTTATCTTTGTAACATATACAGCTACAAAGGAGAAAAGCTTTCTACAGCCATTAGGCTTTTGACAAAACAGGAGCCATACGCCCTTCACCAGGCATTTATGATGGTGAAATAGTCTCTTGACTTTGCCAATGGAATCCTAAAGAGATGCTGAAGGTGTAGAGAAAGGTGATATCTTAAATGTTTAGCTTGAACTAACATTCAAGCAATATTGGTGTATACATAGCTTCAAGCTGAATTTCATTCAGGTCCTAAGCAGTTTTCATAAATGAACTATGCTACAAATAGCATTTTAAAGCGATTAGATTACACCAAATAGCCAAACAAAAAGGAAACTGTATTTCTTGGCAATAGTGTCTAATTCAGGACCAATGCTTTGAGAAAGAGTCATTTAATATTTAAAAACCACCATGTCTCCTCAGGAAATCTTCATGTTGTTACTGACATATAGTACTATATCAACCTGAGAAACATTTAGTTTGCACTGAAGATTAGAAAAAGTGAGAGACCAAACACAAAGCTTTGTTACATAGTAGTGAAGAATCTTTTGCAGCAAAACAGTAAAGAATTCCCAAGGGAATCTCTTGTATTCTTGCTCTCTGATGCAAAAGAATTCACAGGATTGGTGAGCAAATCTGACCAATGGAAATTGTTAGTGAGTTTTCAGAAGAAGATTATTCTACTAGGGGGGAAATCATGTTAATAGAGGGATTAAAGGAAAGGATGTTGCCATGTATCTCCAAAAAGAGTTACCTACCACAGTGTAGAGTTACTCATTTGAAGATAAGCAACATACAGTAAAATAAATTTAATGTAGGTATACTCATATATGTATTCAAGATGGTCAGTGATGTGTGTGTGCGTGCGTGCGTGCACACATGCGAACACACACACACACACACACACACACACAGAGAAAAAGAGAGCAGGTGTATATGTTTGTTATGTATGTGTACACTTTTGACAGTAGGCAACAGAATTTCATTTTTAATGTGTGCCAGTGTGCCCACAGTAAAATTAACAATAAATGTTATCTCTCATCTATCCAGAATCCAGCCTAACGCATCTAAATATAATGAGAAATATTTTAAAATATTCTGATATTCTCTAAACCAGAATGTACCTTCAGAAGTTTTCAGTAATTAATATTGAATAGAATGCAATTTATTCAAACTAACATGTTTTAATGATTCTGGTTTAAATGTATAGTTGTGAATTCCACCTAGCCTTATAACTGGATATTTTGTTAAGGCATAAAACAGCTGTGTTACCTGTACAGATTGCAGGGTGTTGAAAGCTTTTCTTCCACTATATATTCTGTGAAGAACAAAATCTAGAGAATCTCACATTTTCATTTTAATGCAATAAACATTTTAAAATAAACATTCTAGTTCCACTTACATTAGTATTTTGAGGGAGTATTCATGGTAATTTAACTGGTGTTAAGATTTTCTTAATGTAATTCTGGATGAATTAGCTATACCATTATATTTAGTGAATCATTTTATAATCAACATAGTAATTGTTATAAATGAGGCAAGAAATGACAAGCCTTTCAAATCTGAACACTTAAAAGATATAACTAATAACCCAAAATGATGCTGTGGCTCTGAAATAATATCTAAATACCTAGACATACATCAACATTTACAGAGAGTATATACTGTGTGAAAAATATTGGACAATATGCTAACATATATTGTCTTTTCAAGTAGTGAGGAAAATTGATTATTAGTCAGCTTTCCCATATTAATCCTGTCCAAACTAGGGACAGGAAACCTTCAGATACAGTTTAATCTGATTAGCTTATGGTGATCATGTCCCTTGAAGAAGGCACTTCATTCTCTCCAGAATTCCAGCACTTTTAGGCAACAAACAGGATTTGATCAATTGATACCTTGCCTCATCCATCCACTGTAATGGAGAAGGTGCAACTCCTGCCAGAAAACAAGTCCAGAACAGTAAAAGGCAGCAGGGAGGAGTTTAATGAAGTATCTATTGCCATTCTATTAAATCCCATCCCTTGAGGTCAGTGGGCTTGCAAATATAGTACGAAGTGCTTAAAGCTAAAGGTAAAGGTTCCCCTTGCACATACGTGCCAGTCATTTCTGGCTCTAGGGGGTGGTGCTCATTTCCGTTACCAAGCCGAAGAGCCAGTGCTGTCCGAAGATGTCTCCATGGTCATGTGGCCAGCATGACTAAACGCCGAAGGTGCATGAAATGTGGAATGCTGGAAAGTGCTCCCGATTTTGCTACTTGCATTTTTACATGCTTTCAAAGTGCTAGGTTGGCAGAAGCTGGGACAAGTAATGGGAGCTCACTCTGTTACGGTGGTGCTAGGGATTCGAACCATGGAACTGCCTACCTTTCTGATCGACAAGCTCAGTGTCTTAGCCACTGAGCCACCATGTCCCTCAGGAAGTGCATAGGTCAATCCAATTCCCTAATCTGTTTTATGCATCTGAGAATCTAGGATTGGTTGTAGCCTTAAATACACTTTTTTTCTACCGCTGAACAAATATATCATAACTGAAAAGATGGAAAACACCTTTACTTGCAGAATGCTTCTTCCACCTGACATGTGGGATTGCAAGTTTTGTCTCCTGCTTCACAAAATGCTCTGAAGAACTTGAAATGAAAATCCCTGGCAAATTTGTCCACTAGTTCTGATCAGGCAGAAGTAATTCAAAGACTTCAGCCCAAATGATTTCTTTATATGTATTTGCCATGTCACTCCTATTATGCTTCTTTTCTTGTATGTATATATATATATATATATATATATATATATATATATATATATATATATATAACAAACCTACTTTCTTCTTATAAGAGCTGAAGAGGATCAAAACTGGCAACATCATTTAAACTGCCTCTTACCTCATCAGGGTGTGTGTGTGTGTGTGTAAAATTTCTTTGGACAAGAAAAAACATTGATGATGGTTTATTAGGACAAAAATATATATATTAAGTACACTTTTTTTTTCAAAATAAATCAGAATAATCAATTCTGAGATCACTATGGAACATGAAGTTAACATCTATAAAAGAACGTTAGCTTTTCCAATTGAAAAAAAAACCACTTCCATTCTTGAATTTCTGCAATAAATATCAGGTAATGAACCACAAGATATAACCCTCTCTTGAATGTGGTAAGATTTTTTGTTTCTACTTCTACTCCAGAGGGACATAATTTTGAGAAATTATATACATTGCAAGTGGGTTTTTTTAATAATCATCAATTCAAATATGCTGCTAACTTAAAATTTTCATGGATATATTTGTAACATGCAGCTTCTGATCTGAATTTTAATGAAATGTGCTTTCTTGAAGTTCTCTTTAACAATGTTTTTTTTTCATCTGACCAGTCCAAAACAGTATATTTGAGAGATCAGCATACTTTAATTGGATTAGATTAATATAAAATGAATGCAGTACAGCCAGTCATGGCAGTCTCACATGTCTTATTTCTTCTAGATGTTTCAAAAACTTCCTGCAAGTATTTTAACAAAGACATGTCATTATGATTTGAATTCCCGTGTTTTTATAAGAGTTTTGGAATTGCTATTTCTCATTTTAAAATAATTTTATTTTATCAAATTTTATTAATTTTATTAAAAGTAACTACAAATAGTCCTCGACTTCCAACAATTCATTAATAACCTTTCGAAGTTACAACAGCATTAAAAAAAAGTGGCTTATGACCATTTTTCACACTTATGACCATTGCAGCATCCCCGTGGTCATGTGACTTCTATTCGGACGCTTAACAGCTGGTTCATATTTATGATGGTTGCAGTGCATGAGATTCCATTTTGTAACCACCCGACAAGGAAAAAAAATGGGGAAGACAGATTTATTTAACAACCGTGTTACTAATTTAACAACTGCAGTGAGTTACTTAACAACTATGGCAAGAAAGTTGTAAAATGGGAAAAAACTCATTTAACAACTGTCTTACTTAGCAACATAAATTTTGGGCCCAATTGTGGTCATAAGTCAAGGATTTCCTGTATGATCTTCAATTAAAATAAGACACAAGAAAGCAAGTGACACAAGCCATTTCGAAATCTCATAATTAAAATAATTGTCAATAAATACACATTTTCCCCTATTTTAGGTAGAGCTAAGTAATGTAATGGGCTGCATTACTTTCTACTTATATAAGATTCACAAAACAAACTGAAATAATGCAGGTTTAAAATTTTAGTATTTCTAGTTCCTCGTCCTAGGTAAAACCACAACAGTATTTTATTATTACATACATAATAGGATATTCTGTACATAAAGCCTTTTAAAAATCTTAGAAGCTTATTCAAATATGTATAGCTTTTTTCATACCATTTCAATATTATCTTGCAAAGGTTTCCACAAAATCCTTGTTTCAGACTTTGTCAAGGGAATAGATAATACTTTTTCCTAGTCAATGTTGTGAAAGAAAGAATAATATAAAAACTAGTTTCACAAAGCTCACTGAAAGTTATTTCTAAGAATATATACCCAAGACTGCATTATAAATTACAACATATTGCTGTATCCCATTATTTTTTATTGTCAAAATATTATGCTGTGCATATTCTTTTCTCTTACAAGTATTGCCAACCTATTAATTTTTAAAATGTCCTGCTTACTCCTGAACTACTACTCCTTTTTCTTTCTCAGTGATTTTAATTAGGCTTCTTTTCTCTCACTGTTTCTCACCTGAAATCACTATTAGAGCGAATGATTCATTTCTACTGCATACTTATTGATGTTGCTCTCCAAACAATCCTGTGAATTTAATTAAGCTGTGGAATATACTTAACCATGTTCTCTGCTGGACTTCATGATTGTGCATAGGTGGGAATGTAGATCTTCAACAGGAATAGCAAACAGAAACCCAGTTCAGATATTTTCTTTAGGAATAAATAAGACACATGGAGACAAATATAATACAAATGAATGGGCTTTTCTTGCTTCTTTCTTCTTTGTTTCTACACGTGTGATTTTCTGGGTAAGAGGACTACCCCTTTTTATGGAGGTTTGCCTTGGATTTTAGAGAACAGAAATAAAGGAAAAAGCAAGGAAGGAGGGAATAGTCCCCATGTGATTGTTGAGTATTATGAGAATAATGAAGAGGGTAGTAGAGATGACATCTATTTGATCTGTATGTAGACAACAGAGCTGAGCAATCTGACATCCAAGACCACATGCAATCCTTAGTGTTTCCTTTGAAAAATGCCAGCGTGGTTTTTCTATCATTTTGAGTTCACATACAAAAATATTAGTATAAGCTAAAGTAGACAGCATTTTAAAATAATTACCTGCCAAATATTTTTCATAAATGTACTTGTTTTTCCTGTGAAGCTGTCTGTATATGTGACATTGTTCTGGCCACTTTGATTCAGTGGATTTGCCCCCTGAAATCAGCTCCATCTCCTAATATT